>BLKR01003408.1:0-147151 GCA_011170035.1 Teleogryllus occipitalis
ACATCCCCAAAACCAACAGAAAACCCATGTTTTTACAGGTTATTAAAAAAAACAAATTCAATAAATATAAGCATTTATTCACGTTATTATTTTTAAAACACTCAAATATCTACGATGTTATTTGATTCATGTCTTCAACGAAGATCTGAGATTAAAATACTGATAAGCAGAGAAAATTAAAGTAATTGTGAGTGATTGATGAAGTTGAATGATCAAATAAAAAACAATGTTTCTTGCTTCATATAATGCTATCGTGTTTAACAGACATGTAATTACATGTGATACCTATATTTAAACATCCAAACTAATGAAAATTTTCAAAATTAAAATCATCAATAAAACGTTGATTCATCAGCAAGGATTATATTATTAAACACTTTTTTGAGATTCATGTGCTCCTGTGTGAATAACGTAGTAAACGTGATTCGTATGATACAGTTTCTCAGAATAATACAAAACCTGCTAGACACATACACTAAACATAATAGTTGTCAAATAGTTATTTACGACATGAGTATCATAAGATATCTTATTACAATACGAAATTGGAGAATTATCAAACAAGACTCTTTAGCCGAAATTGTTAACCAATTGAATATTGCAATATAATGTTACCATTTGAATATCATAGAAAGTAAGACACAGTTTGTCAAAATTCATGTGAACTATAATTTTTCTTTAAATTTTACTCCTTATCCTCCGAAAGATGTGTGACAGTACTTATGTTAACAGTTCTACTGCCATGGGTTTAATTAATTAGTTTGCAGTACGCAAATTATTGTTTTTGGTTTTAAAGAAGCATGGATATACAGAGTATCTGGGAAGAAAACGTCGAAAGTTTGAAAAAAGCTGTTTAAACAATTTTAATCATACTTTGTCTAATAAACTACATAGATATTTTGAATGGCTGAGCTGCAATAAACGCGCGAATGTTGGTTTCAAAATATGATTTCTACGCAAAACTTTGCATTCTAGAATCATGTAAACAGACCAGAAACATGTAACATGTTTATTATTAACAATATAAATTAATATATAAGTTCAGAAAAAAATTAACCGAGAAATAAAAAAAAGCAGTCGAACTGTGAAAATTGGGTGCTTTTTTATTTCTAGGTTAATTTTTCTTTCTGATCAAATGTATTAATTTATTTTGTTAATCATAAACAATTTAGATATTAATGAAGTGTTTATATGCTTCTACAACGCAAATAGTTGCCTAGAAAACATATATCCAAACCAACTTTTGAATGTTTATTGCGGCTTGGCCATTTGGAATATATGTGTAGTTTAGTAGACAAAATAAGCTTAAAATTGTCTTAACAGCTATTTTTCGAAGATTCGACATTTCTTCCCCGAATATTCTGTATATAAAAGGCTTGATTTCTGTTGGTACCCGACGGAACGGCGTTCCGGTTCTTTGGAAATAATTATGAAATTATACTATATATAAATAGCTATTGCTATTATATTAATAATTAATTCGAGGCGCGTTTCGGGGCCTAAGATTTTAAAAATAAAGGATATATGTATCATAATAACTCTTATGACGACACTGTTCTCAGTTACGTCAAGTTTTAGTTTAGAGAATCAAAGTGAATGATCTAAGTTTACTCACTTAAATAAAGTTTTTCTTACTATACATACTATTTAGAATGTGTTTTATGTTCAAAACAAGTGTTGCCTCTACAGCATATATTTTCACGTATTATTCGTAATTGCTATGCAATATTCAATACGGACTATGTGGACCTGCAAAAAAGAAACAAAAAGAAAAGATCTACTGCAGCAGAAAATATTTTCCACTCGCCGGGATTCGAACTCGGGTCTTTAAAGTTAACTCACCTGACACGGTTCCCCCTCACCACCAGGTTACCTCCTTTACGATGCGAAAAGAAAGTGAAGCATTTGCAGTTTAAAAAAAACAGGGTGTTCAATTTATCTTAATACAAGATCTATTTTAAAAAAGAGATTTCATTAAACAAAAATCTCTAGCGTTCAGATTGTTTTTCGACAATGTTATAAAGATCAGCCGAGGCTAATATTATACAGTAGAAAATTGGGGTTAATGTATTACACTTTAAGAGTTGTTATTTATTTATGTCCAAAATTAACAAGAAAATGACAAATGATAGGAAATATATTCTATTATAATGACCATATAGCAAACACTCAGAATGTAACAATATTTGGGAGGAAAAAAAATCAAAACTAAAATGCCTAATTTTTCCAGTCAAAAACTTTACCACCGTGATATAAATCTTTTGATGTTACTTCGTTATTTTTTATGACACGATATTTTTGAAAATAGGTTATCATTAAGAAAGAATTAATATTCTTTTCTGAGTTAAAATAATGCAATAATATTAATCGTGTCATGATATATACAGCCTCAAATTTGTGGGGCTAATATGATACAACTTAAGAGACTAATGTAATACGGGTGTCGGGGCTATTTTGATACACTAAAAATTAACACGCAGACAACTGGAAGGGATTTGTTTATGTTTAATATTACATCAAAGGCGCTAAAATTCCGATTTGATGCTGATAAACTCTCCAAGTGTTTATCTGAGAAAGAAAGAGCAGGTGACAATTTATATAGATTTCCTCGTTCTCCTCGCTACCCAGTACATGGTGATTCACTTATGATTATCAATTGACGGGAGCTTCTACTGTTTCAGTGCAGTTACTGATTTTTCACTGGAATCACAAGGAATCAGGCCTACAATAGGAGCTAACACCATCCCTTCAACTCCAGATATCAACTGTTCTCATCCAGTACTTTTGAGATAAAACTGTTGGAAAAAATTTTAGAAAACAGTAGCACTCCAAAGAATAATGAAGCGGTTAGACCCAATAGCAGCAATCATTACTAGTGAAGAGTGGATCATTACTAGGAGAGAGTGGAGTGTTTAATTTACATTAATTTAATATTTATTTTTAAAAAGAGATTTAATGAAACAAAAATCTCTAGCGTTAGTATTTGTTTTCGACAATGTTAATAGGTATTTGTTTGCAATTTTCGAAAATTCAGATCGTTCGCCCAAAATTGAACGTACGCCACCTTTAAACATCTTGTGCTTCGAGAAATAGATTTACAGAAAAATTGGAGCTCTTTTTGAGAAAATTATGTAAATATGATGGGGTTTGGTGTAAAGTACCTTCAAAATTAAAAGATTCGTTTCAAATTCGAAGATTCGTAATATTAGCCAGATCGTTCAAGGAATATCCATTTTGGTGAAAATCGTGTTTACTTAAGGCTCTAGAATTACTCACACGAAGACGGATTCACAAAGAGGGGTTTTGGAAAATCACTTTTTCGGGTTCAAAAAACAAGCGTTTTGACAGCCTTGTGTATAGAAAATAAAAGAACAATACCAACAATCCACTTTTTTCGAACTAGCTACTTACAAAACGTGTTTTCTGTGAAAATTTCGACACTTCCTCCTACGGCATTACGTCACTCTTTACACGTGGAGGTAAAAAAATTCCAGAGTTACTGGGATTTGAACTCGGATCCCTGTAGTCTGTAGGTCTGGCTCGACCGCACTGAGCTATCACCGGTATTTCTCAAAACGCTGTCCAAGCACACTTATTACGTTAAGAATAGTTACGTGATATTCATTGCACTTAGATTTTTTATTAGAGAAATGTTCTACATGTGTCAAAGATATCAAATTCACAAAAATAATGCAACCGCATAAAACCCACGCAACTACATAGCTCATTTTACTAAGAAATATTTTCAATCAGAAGCCGTGGTCTTTAGAACCCTCTGTGGACGTCGTTCCCGGTCTTATCTTTCGGCGACTACGGCCAAGGTTGAATTACGTCACAGATGAAAGTTGCGATAACGCTAGAGCTCAACACGGGCGCTCGTGCAGACGTTCTGAAGCCAGAATCGCAATAGTGGCATATTTATACGTGATTCTTAAAGACATTAACACACTAAAATAAATAGTGGCGTCTCAAAACACATACTTTATGTGATATTTATAATGGATACGAATGATTATAACTATACAATTAACCGCAAAATTGTTTCTACCCACAAAAATAATTCGCCGTGGATGAGATTCGATCTTACGTGTCTAAGCTTCTTCAACAGTGGCTTACCTGCTATGCTACAGAAACTCTCATAACTTTTGTCCCTCACAAAGATGATTTTAAACTTTCATGTATCACAGATTTGACTAAAAAAGAACGTGCGGCGTTTAGATGCTTGTGTTAACTACAGACGGACAAACAGACGTTTTGTCGTAAATAGATTTTTTAGTAACAAGGACTTACAAAACATGGATTCTGTCTACAAACGTATTGAAGTAATTCACTATATACAAGAATAACATTTATCTACTTTTGTCGTGACCAGTGATCGGAATTTAGAGGTTTTTGTCGAAAAATCCCCATCTCCCGGCGCATGATTACAATACCTTTTCTTCTTACTACATAGTTACCAGAAAGGAAGAAAAAATGGTTTTTCATTGTTTCTATTCAACAAAAGTTTTCAATCAATTCCAAAGGTGAAATAATCAGTAAAT
Organism: Teleogryllus occipitalis; assembly: GCA_011170035.1. NCBI lineage: Eukaryota > Metazoa > Arthropoda > Insecta > Orthoptera > Gryllidae > Teleogryllus > Teleogryllus occipitalis. The sequence goes on from BLKR01003408.1 coordinate 4,542, forward strand.
ATTAAAAAGAGATTTATTAACAATATGAAATGAAATACAATAAGAAAGGAATCTTCTGTTCTTTACTTTGTATTCTTAACAAATCTATAGGAAAATCATAATAAAGGCATTATTTCAACAACATTCGAAAATTGTTGTTGAGAATCTATGGGGAAACTGTTAATGCCGGGTCCTGGTAACGTAAAAAGTGTTAACTAATGTTGTGAAATGTAGAAAAAAATCCTTTAACTTGTGTTGCCCGAAACCAATGTTTTGTGGGTCGTTGATACAGAAAAATCGAACGTCGGCGAAAAACCTGTATGCACTTAGTGTGTCTGTTGATGTGTCTGTTCTTGTGTCTGTTCGTCTGTCTGTAATTTTAAAAAAAAATTATATGACCTTATTGAAAGAATTATTTATGGACAACAAATTTCATTTGAAAGAAAAATCTGTGTTCAATTTTAGAGTTGTAGGAAAACGCCGAAGAAATTCAAACTTTTCCAATTTTCAAAAATTCAGAATTTACAGTGGACATAGGACGTATGTCGCCTTTATAGGTGTATTTTACTCTATTCCTAGAAGAAATTTAAAGAAAAAATTGGGGTCGTTTTTGAGAAACATTTGAAAATGAGCGAGGGCTTCATGTAATGTACCCTCAAATTTTAAAGAATGATTTTTAATATCTCAAAGTTTCAACTAGAATCACATCGACAAGGGATTCTTCAATTTGGAAAAGATCGTACGATCTGTTTAGGCGCTAGTAGTGTTCACAGATGGACGGAGAGACGGACAGACGCAGAGAGACTGACGTTTTGCTTTCAATTGATGTTTTGGCATCAAAGACCCACAAAAATGGATTTATGGTTACATCACGTGTTAGAGATTTTTTCTCTTAATTTAGTAACTGGATTAATCCACTCCTTTGTTTTCAGGGCCCGGCAATACATTTTTCTGCCGAAAATTCGCCGTTTTTTTTCGCGGAGCATTACATAACTTTCTCTATACTACGTATATTACTCCGTATGTATATGGGTATACGAGAAAGTAAAAAGTTACGTAATTCTACGGAGGAAATCGGCTAATTTTCGACACAAAAACTGTAATTTCCGGGCCCTGGTGTCAAAAAAGTGGATAAATTCAGTTGATAAATATAGAATAAAATCCCTTTAACATGTGGTGTAGCCAGAAGCCAGGTTTGGTGGGTAGTAAATACAAAAAAAAAAAAGATTAATGGTAAAACGTGTTTCCTCTGTGAATAATGCTAGCGGCTAAACTGTTCAGGCAATTTTCTCTAAAGTTGATATTCCGCAAGCGGTCTGACTGATGTCGAGCCCTCCTGAATTTCAAATCAAAATTTATTTTTGGATGGTACTCTACAAGAAGCCCCTGAAACATTTTCAAAAATTAAAAAAATGGCATGAACTTTTCTGGTTAACTTTTATTGCCGGATAGCGTAATGGACGCTATAAGACGATGGCGGAGATGATTTTCGTTCATATATTTAATTTTTCAAAAAATGCAACAAAACAATTTTTTTCCGGCGTTTTCCTACAACTTAAGTATTGAAGATAGTTTGTTTCCTTAATGAAATGTGTTCATCAAAAACAGATCTTCAAATATTCCTTTCAAATAAACAGTCCTTTAAAAAAGATCACGTACAATTGTTTAAAAATATAAGTACTTTAGATAATTTTACAATTTTTGAAATAGCAAATTTGAATTTCCCCCGCTTCGTTTGACGAGCTGTCATTCTGAATTTCTTTTGAATTCTGATGATTGTCAGGACGGACATGGCGCTATTACGACGCTGTATTTTTCATTTAATGTCAAAAACAGTTAAAAATTGTGAGTAATGTACTGTAGGGAGAAATGTATTCTGTGAACGTTTTCTTAAATTTTGGTATCCCCGTGGCCTAACTCATATACAAGACGAATTCTGAGTACAGAAAGAAACTAGCGTTTATTCTTCAAATCGCACGAGCGTTTGCTCTTTGAGTTGCATTGATTTAATTGAAATTATCTCAATGAGGTTTTCTCTCTTAATAATAGTATTTAAATAAAACATGAAAGAAAAAGAGAAAATACCGGAATTTTGAAGGAACATTTATTACAAAAATTTGATATTTTGTTGTTATAATATTCAACTATGGATGCTGCCCACAGCATCCATTGTTGCGCTTATTGCCGACGCTTCTGAGGTTGATGCTCTCTTCAGCTGCCTGTCCCAGTTGGGACTCTACAGCCAGGTGTTAGTGGTAAGGGATTTTTCTTCTCCTAGTTTTGCCTCCACTCCCCCGTACTGAGACGGGGATTGGTAAACTAGGAAAAATAACATTTGGATTAATACATTTTAAGTTGGACAGGTTATTTTATTAGGCCTTTAGGAAGACGGAAATGGGGAGAGGAAAAAAGGATTTAATGTTTTTATTGATTTTTACTTTCTCGCACTTACTGTCGTAAGAAGAAAAGGTATTGTAATCGTGCATCAGAATACGGCGAATTTTCGGCAGAAAAACCGTCCCATCCTGGTAACGAAAAAGTGAATCAATTTATTTGCTAAATTTAGGGGGAAATCCTTTAACGCGTTTAGTAGCCAGAATTCATGTTTTGTGGATCGTTGTTACCGAAAAATTGAAGAACGGCGAAACGTTTGTCTATCAGTCTTCCGTCTGCGAACAACGCTTGGGGTTAAATTGATCAACCGATTTTGTCCAAAATTGATAATACCCAATCGATCTTGTTGATATCACGGTCCCATTTATTCGAAACCGATATTTTAATTTTGGGAGGTACTTTACATAAAGCCCCAGAGATATTTTCAAAATGTTCTCAAAAGCAGCGTCATCGGTTTTTATTATTTTTTTCCATAATCTCAAGAACGTTTAAGAGAATGATTTGATGAATTGATGAATGAAATGATGATGATGAATTTTTAGATCTCATGTTGGCGTCTGTCTGTCCGTCTGTAGTTAACACAAGCATCTCAACGCTGCACGTTCTTTTTTAGTCAAATCTGTGATACATGAAAGTTTAAAATCATCTTTGTGAGGGACAAAAGTTATGAGAGTTTCTGTAGCATAGCAGGTAAGCGTACTGTTGAAGAAGCTTAGACACGTAAGATCGAATCTCATCCACGGCGAATTATTTTTGTGGGTAGAAACAATTTTGCGGTTAATTGTATAGTTATAATCATTCGTATCCATTATAAATATCACATAAAGTATGTGTTTTGAGACGCCACTATTTATTTTAGTGTGTTAATGTCTTTAAGAATCACGTATAAATATGCCACTATTGCGATTCTGGCTTCAGAACGTCTGCACGAGCGCCCGTGTTGAGCTCTAGCGTTATCGCAACTTTCATCTGTGACGTAATTCAACCTTGGCCGTAGTCGCCGAAAGATAAGATCGGGAACGACGTCCACAGAGGGTTCTAAAGACCACGGCTTCTGATTGAAAATATTTCTTAGTAAAATGAGCTATGTAGTTGCGTGGGTTTTATGCGGTTGCATTATTTTTGTGAATTTGATATCTTTGACACATGTAGAACATTTCTCTAATAAAAAATCTAAGTGCAATGAATATCACGTAACTATTCTTAACGTAATAAGTGTGCTTGGACAGCGTTTTGAGAAATACCGGTGATAGCTCAGTGCGGTCGAGCCAGACCTACAGACTACAGGGATCCGAGTTCAAATCCCAGTAACTCTGGAATTTTTTTACCTCCACGTGTAAAGAGTGACGTAATGCCGTAGGAGGAAGTGTCGAAATTTTCACAGAAAACACGTTTTGTAAGTAGCTAGTTCGAAAAAAGTGGATTGTTGGTATTGTTCTTTTATTTTCTATACACAAGGCTGTCAAAACGCTTGTTTTTTGAACCCGAAAAAGTGATTTTCCAAAACCCCTCTTTGTGAATCCGTCTTCGTGTGAGTAATTCTAGAGCCTTAAGTAAACACGATTTTCACCAAAATGGATATTCCTTGAACGATCTGGCTAATATTACGAATCTTCGAATTTGAAACGAATCTTTTAATTTTGAAGGTACTTTACACCAAACCCCATCATATTTACCTAATTTTCTCAAAAAGAGCTCCAATTTTTCTGTAAATCTATTTCTCGAAGCACAAGATGTTTAAAGGTGGCGTACGTTCAATTTTGGGCGAACGATCTGAATTTTCGAAAATTGCAAACAAATACCTATTAACATTGTCGAAAACAAATACTAACGCTAGAGATTTTTGTTTCATTAAATCTCTTTTTAAAAATTAATATTAAATTAATGTAAATTAAACACTCCACTCTCTCCTAGTAATGATCCACTCTTCACTAGTAATGATTGCTGCTATTGGGTCTAACCGCTTCATTATTCTTTGGAGTGCTACTGTTTTCTAAAATTTTTTTCCAACAGTTTTATCTCAAAAGTACTGGATGAGAACAGTTGATATCTGGGGTTGAAGGGATGGTGTTAGCTCCTATTGTAGGCCTGATTCCTTGTGATTCCAGTGAAAAATCAGTAACTGCACTGAAACAGTAGAAGCTCCCGTCAATTGATAATCATAAGTGAATCACCATGTACTGGGTAGCGAGGAGAACGAGGAAATCTATATAAATTGTCACCTGCTCTTTCTTTCTCAGATAAACACTTGGAGAGTTTATCAGCATCAAATCGGAATTTTAGCGCCTTTGATGTAATATTAAACATAAACAAATCCCTTCCAGTTGTCTGCGTGTTAATTTTTAGTGTATCAAAATAGCCCCGACACCCGTATTACATTAGTCTCTTAAGTTGTATCATATTAGCCCCACAAATTTGAGGCTGTATATATCATGACACGATTAATATTATTGCATTATTTTAACGCAGAAAAGAATATTAATTCTTTCTTAATGATAACCTATTTTCAAAAATATCGTGTCATAAAAAATAACGAAGTAACATCAAAAGATTTATATCACGGTGGTAAAGTTTTTGACTGGAAAAATTAGGCATTTTAGTTTTGATTTTTTTCCTCCCAAATATTGTTACATTCTGAGTGTTTGCTATATGGTCATTATAATAGAATATATTTCCTATCATTTGTCATTTTCTTGTTAATTTTGGACATAAATAAATAACAACTCTTAAAGTGTAATACATTAACCCCAATTTTCTACTGTATAATATTAGCCCCGACTGATCTTTATAACATTGCCGAAAAAATGAACGCTAGAGATTTTTGTTTAATGAAATCTCTTTTTAAAAATAGATCTTGTATTAAGATAAATTGAACACCCTGTTTTTTTTTAAACTGCAAATGCTTCACTTTCTTTTCGCATCGTAAAGGAGGTAACCTGGTGGCGAGGGGGAACCGTGTCAGGTGAGTTAACTTTAAAGACCCGAGTTCGAATCCCGGCGAGTGGAAAATATTTTCTGCTGCAGTAGGTCTTTTCTTTTTGTTTCTTTTTTGCAGGTCCACATAGTCCGTATTGAATATTGCATAGCAATTACGAATAATACGTGAAAATATATGCTGTAGAGGCAACACTTGTTTTGAACATAAAACACATTCTAAATAGTATGTATAGTAAGAAAAACTTTATTTAAGTGAGTAAACTTAGATCATTCACTTTGATTCTCTAAATTAAAACTTGACGTAACTAAGAACAGTGTCGTCATAAGAGTTATTATGATACATATATCCTTTATTTTTAAAATCTTAGGCCTTGAAACGCGCCTCAAATTAATTATTAATATAATAGCAATAGCTATTTATATATAATATAATTTCATAATTATTTCCAAAGAACCGGAACACCGTTCCGTCGCGTACCAACAGAAATCAAGCCTTTTATATACAGGATATTCGGGGAAGAAATGTCGAATCTTCGAAAAATAGCTGTTACGACAATTTTAAGCTTATTTTGTCTAATAAACTACACGGATATTCCAAATGGCTAAGCCGCAATAAACATTCAAAAGTTGGTTTGGATATATGTTTTCTAGGCAACTATTTGCGTTGTAGAAGCATATAAACACTTCATTAATATCTAAATTGTTTATGATTAACAAAATAAATGAATACATTTGATCAGAAAGAAAAATTAACCTAGAAATAAAAAAGCACCCAATTTTCACAGTTCGACTGCTTTTTTATTTCTCGGTTAATTTTTTTCTGAACTTATATATTAATTTATATTGTTAATAATAAACATGTTACATGTTTCTGGTCTGTTTACATGATTCTAGAATGCAAAGTTTTGCGTAGAAATCATATTTTGAAACCAACATTCGCGCGTTTATTGCAGCTCAGCCATTCAAAATATCTATGTAGTTTATTAGACAAAGTATGATTAAAATTGTTTAAACAGCTTTTTTCAAACTTTCGACGTTTTCTTCCCAGATACTCTGTATATCCATGCTTCTTTAAAACCAAAAACAATAATTTGCGTACAGAAAACTAATTAATTAAACCAATGGCAGTAAGAACTGTTAACATAAGTACTGTCACACATCTATCGCAGGATAAGGAGTAAAATTTAAAGAAACATTATAGTTCACGTGAATTTTGACAAATTGCGTCTTACTTTCTATGATATTCAAATGGTAACATTATATTGCAATATTCAATTGGTTAACAATTTCGGCTAAAGAGTCTTGTTTGATAATTCTCCAATTTCGTATTGTAATAAGATATCTTATGATACTCATGTCGTAAATAACTATTTGACAACTATTATGTTTAGTGTATGTGTCTAGCAGGTTTTGTATTATTCTGAGAAACTGGATCATACGAATCACGTTTACTACGTTATTCACACAGGAGCACATGAATCTCAAAAAAGTATTTAATAATATAATCCTTGCTGATAAATCAACGTTTTATTGATGATTTTAATTTTGAAAATTTTCATTAGTTTGGATGTTTAAATATAGGTATCACACGTAATTACATGTCTGTTAAACACGATAGCATTATATGAAGCAAGAAACATTGTTTTCCGTTTGATCATTCAACTTTATCAATCACTCAAAATTAATTTTCTCTGCTTATCAGTATTTTAATCTCAGATCTTCGATGAAGACATGAATCAAATAACATCGTAGATATTTGAGTGTTTTAAAAATAATAACGTGAATAAATGCTTATATTTATTGAATTTTTTTATAATAACCTGTAAAAAAATTGGTTTTCTGTTGGTTTTGGGGATGTTGAAATCATTCAAATAGTAAAGGCAATGTTAAGCTGGTGACTTTTTAACATTGTTTATTTCATATTTTTCTTAGGGATAGTTTATAATGGTTAAACGTTTTCAAAGAGTGCACCTTAGATACCTCGAATGGCCCGTTTCCGTTTAATAAACCGCTGTTGTCTAATAAGTCGCTAATAGTTTGTGTTGGGAAGGTCATATCACTTGACCACCAAGTTCGTTCTATGTATTTTCACTGGGAAATGCTAGTGCATTGATATTTATTAAACTGTAAACAAACGCTAAATCTCTTTGAATTGTTATAACATCTGTTTTGCTTTCTTTTAGTAATATCAACTCGTTTTACCAAATACGTGAGTTTGTTATATTTTTACACGCTACAATAATTTAATTTTACAAGTATTTATTTTCAAGCATTTAGGAATTCATGAAATTTCATTGAAACGTTCGCCAATCTAAAAACATTTTAAATGTATATTAAATATATAATAATGTTGTTTAAAAATATGTATTAACAATGCGTAGATTTAGCACATAAAGCTCTGATTTGAATATTATACAATGAAATCATCAAATTAACAGTTTTAGAAAGGAATGATAAATTGAATTGAAAATATTAACTTAAAGTTTATATACGTTTATTTAGAAATTTCTATACTTGTGTAAATATTGTCATGTGTGATTCTACTCATGTGATCTTTCAAAACACAAAATTGAATATTTCTGTATTTGAAAACCTTAACACTACCTTCATCCAATCCAGTGCAGTTTATAGCAAACAGCTAAGCAATATGTTTCCCTATTTTTTAATGGTAATGGTTAAACAAGAGGAACAAATAATTTCTGACTCTCGGTGTTAACAGGGGACTTAAAAAAAATTAATAATACAGTTATTTGGTTGCTCAACATCCCTTTGATAGAAAAACAGAAACAATTGTTTGGGCGTAATGCACCTTGAAAAATATTTTTTTTATAATCAATTCCTTTCCTATTTGATAAACATATCGACTTGCAAATTGTAGGACTTATAAGAGAATATAAAAACCAAATAAAAGTTATGCTCATACTCGCCGTAAAAATACGAATTTAGCATAATTAAATTGGCCACAGAATTTGTTTACAAGCAAGTGCATTTTAAGCGTATGTGGCATGCAAAAGCGCGTCATTGGAGAACTGTTTTTTCAGTATGCCCATCCCACGCTATTCTGCTAGCGCGAATGAATTGAGCGCAAACAAATGGGGTCTACTAAGATGTTAATTTCTTATAAACAATTACATATATCTCGAGAACGAGATATAATAGCACCGAACGGATTCCGGAATTTTGCATCACATTTAAACGCCATTCAGATTAGACAATAAAAAATTTGCAACAATTGAAAATTTATAAACAATTTCCAAATTTTGCAAATCTAAAGTGGGGAGAGTCTCCCGATGTCCCAGAACCAAAAACAGCGAATTAACAATTTTGCAACAATTTATAATTTTATAAACAAATTCGAAATATGCGTTAGAACGGCCGGGAATGCTCCGCAAACTGTGCCTGAAATGAATATCTCAAAATAGAAGTTTGTCAGGAGTTACAAATCGATTACTAAAAGTTAGAATAATTGTTGTTAAAATTATAAATATTTACTGGTCTATAGACAATCATTCTGGACGGAAAACCCCACTTAGAAATATTTTTTAGTCGTGGCGTACGCGCAGGCAAACTATCTCCTTCGGCAGGGAAATATGACGATATTTCCGTCTCGTACGTAAACGAACTAGTCCCCTCCCCCTGAGACAGTGTTCTTTCTGCCCCTTTGGATGTTGCACCAATCACAGACAACTGTGGTTCTACCTGCTAGCGATTGGTCAACGCGTCCCTCCCCCTGCCCTCCCCCAGGCCGAGGGGTGTCCAAGTTTGTCGGCGCGGTGTGGAAGATAGAATTTTGAACGACATTTTTTCTGAGGGAGAGGGTACATACATGTTTGCGGGATAATAAATACTTATACATTACAGAAATCATCAGTCCTGAATGCAGGCCTGAAAATACAGATCTGCGGAAAAGGAAATTTCTTATCAAGAATTCGCGCACAAGTTCTTTAATAATAATGTTTTATAAATTGTACAAAACTGTCTTCTATTCTTATACCACACGATATCGCATGGCACACTAAAAGTTAATACAATGAATATTTTTCAGTACAACTCAAAAACTAGAATTACAGTGTAACTATCGTGGAGGTTAAAAACTCTATTGTGTTGTATGTTTCTTGTTGATTTCTAACTTGTTCAACTAATTTGTCAAATTTCGTGTTGTAAATAGAAGAGCACTCTCATCAATTCTAGAATTAACTCGTCCATTTTTTGTAATTGGTTCCACTTTTTTACGGGCTTGGAATATACAGAGGGATTTCCCATCAAACATTAATCTGCGTTCACCGGGAGCGGTAGCTCAGTGCATCAACTGATGTCACTGCGGCACCTCTGACCGGGAGGTCCTAGGTTTGAGTCGACAGGATTTTTGACACTAGCTTTTCAGATAGTTCGAATTCAGTCGCTGTCTGGAGGAGAATTCTAGCGGCTGGCTGCTCTGATCGGTAGTTTACTGTGGTTTCTCGGATCAACACCAGGCGAATGCCGGAGCAGTACCCTACCAAACGGTCCACGGACCGCGCGCGATCTGTCCTTCCTCTTCCTTCTCCTGTCCTCTCCCATTACCAACTCACATATACTAACATGCACAACACTACCACACATTCCGGGAGCCCGATCGGGAGCTGAAAGTTTGTCCCGGCTAAGGCGGTGCCCCGCTGGTGGGAGAATTCGGATTAGGGGGAATCCCCGCTAGCCGACGGTAGGTCGGCGCCGGATCTCGCCATCCAGTGGGGCAAGATCACCACCATCTCCCGAGAAAAAAACATGCACTATACTAACGGGAATAATGACCAAACCAGTTGACGCGCCCGGAAACACGAAAAAATCAATTCAATTCTAGTATCAACTAGTTAATTTTTTGTGGTTGGTGCCACTTTTGCACCTGACTTGGAACATACAGAGGGAATTCCCATCAAACATTAACCCGCGGTCAGCATTCCAACAGTTCGCAAGTGTTGCCACCTTTGAACCGCAGCGATGGCACATGAGCGAGCGTTCGGCACTTCGTTTATCCAGCGCGTGCCTGTCCGCGCACCTCGCGTATTCGGGCCATTGGCCGCTGGCTTTGACGAGGTCTGCCGCTGGAGCGCGCGGCGAGCGCGCCGCACAAAGGGAATGCACTTCGGCGCGATCCCTTTTCATTTGGCGACTGTTCTTTTCGCCACGCGTCGCCACGCCCACTTCAAGCGCCCCGCACGCCGATTTCGCTTCGCGAGTGGACGGTGCTGCGAGCGGCGCGCTTGCCACGGGACCTCAAAGAGTGAACGAGGATTGCGGTAGGTATTCAATTCGCAAAGTAGTAAGCGTGTTAGATTTAATATGTAGAGCTAACTCTTCATTTTATGTTGGTAGAATTACCGTTTGTTGTTTCATAATTATAAACGGGAAGTGAAGTGCAAAGTGAAATTTGTGAATCATCGTTTTGTTAACGTCGATAATGTATAAATGTTGTGAAACACTTTATTGTTTTGTGCTTAAAATAATAATATTTTGAGACATACTATCGTGAAATATCTTTATTCATTTTATTTCATTTAATATTCATAACAGTTTCTGTATAAATAAAGTATGACACTTTTACAACGTTGATCAGTCTGGTTTATGGATCGAAGCTTGACTTACATTAGATATCAAAGAGTGAGTGGATATGTGGGTATGATATAGTTGTTTGTGTATGATGTGGTTGAATATTTCAAAAGAGTACTCATACTATATACACATATATATATATATATATATATTCATGAATGGATTACCGACATTTTGTATTTACAAAATCGTGAGAGACAAATAAAATTAAAAAAAAAGAATAGCACAAGTAAAATAGAAATATTTTTGTCTGATTCAGAATAAAGGTTTTATGGTAAGTTTTTTTACGGACGATGTCATTCTGTTGTAAAATATTTCATCCATTTAAAATTTAATTAATTGAATCGCATCCATCAAAAAATCATTCAAAAATCTTCATTCAAAATTTCATTGTTGAATTTAAAAAAGTAAAGTATGCAGTTATTATTTTGTTTTATATCTCCAGAAATATTCAAATCTTCTCAGTCGTATATACTTTTTAAGATAATCGTAAAAACGTGTTTTAAGCTGAACATGCGTTTTATGCATAGTGTTGTTCTAGTATCCGATAAATGAAGTATGTAATTATATTATATTTAATGGATAAGAATACTAAATATGCATTATTTAAACCATGTACCTTTTCCAGAGAACTTCAATAGCTACTTCTTTGCTTCAACGTTCGAACACTGCGACACGATGATATTTTTATGGAGGAATAAATGCACATTTTTCAATTCTGATGAAGCTAATTGATCAATAGACTTATTAACAAATGGTTGTAATTGTATTGTGACACATAACTTTTTTTAACAAAATTTGCACACACTGTCAAGTTTTTTATATACACATTCTTGCAACACGTATTGGCTATTATAAAAGTTTTTTGTAAGTTTATGTTATTATTAAGTTATGAAATGTGCACAATCAGAGAGAAAGTGAATATATTATAATCACTTTTTTACTATAATTTAAAATCACTACACAATTATTTTCTGATCAATGCTGCATGCCATTATATCCGTTAAAGTCATCATGATTAAATTAGTAATTTACGTGAATGGACATCTGTGATCAGTGCGAGAATAATTTCGTTTGTCCAAGTGTGTCCCACGCAATTGGATTGTCAGTTTCAGCCAAAATCCGAGTAATTGAGTCTGGGGGATGAAGTCACATTGATTGCAATCCTATTTTCTAGTTCACCATAATCTGCCAATAACTCTTTTAACTGGTAAGCGTATTCCGAAACCATACAGTAATGAGATAACGCAACGCACATATTGCAACTGCGCCACCTACCGGAAGGAGAGATTTACAGAATGTCTCAGAATAATTGCTACAAACTTGTAGAGCTTGTATAAGGCGAAAAGATCACTGTTTGCCAATGAACACGTAGTTGTAAATTTCATATAACGCCGATACACTTACAACATTTTCCACTGATTGTTTAGGCAACTCCGCGTGTGCTGAGATTCGACAGGTATATGGAATCTTTGAATGGGGGACCTGCGGAATACTAGTGATCACCTAACTATGAGGGGTATTTTCACGTGTGTTATTTCGTTATAGGAATTTTCCCACCTCATGTGAGTTGGAAAAATTTGATCATTTTACTTAGGTTTATTCAGGTTTATAATAATAATTCTTACACATTCTGTATGATTTAAATCTGTGTAGAGACGTGCAGAACAAAAAGAAATATATAAAAACCAGATTACTTAAAATATGAAATTTATTTGGGATTCCATAATACAAATACAATTATAAAAATAAATTAAAAATTCGTGCTTCATTATTATAAACGTTACATTCAGTCACCGATCAAAGGCTAGGCATGTTTTAGACCTGTGTAGAGGCATAGCAAACTTCTCATGCAAAACAATCAAAATTAGATAAAAGCAATATTACTAAAATATTAAATGTATTGGTGCTTTTATAATACAAATACATTTATACAAGAAATTCAAACATCGTTCTCTATTATTATAAAGGTTATACACGGTCACTGATCAAAAGCTAGAGATGAGATTCACATTTTATCTGGTGTTTCCTATCCAGGCCAGATTGTCATTGGGGGTTGGCCATTGCCTGTCCCTGGAGCTTGGTGGTAGGAGTAATGAGGGGAGAACGGGAATGAGACATGAATGATTTTCAGCATATGGTATATGTGGTGGTGTGACATCTGTCCAGGCACAATTCCATGGTAAAAAACATGTGATCTTAGGCGGGACTCGAACCCTGACTCTTGGACTCTGAGTATTTGTACGTAGCTCCCAGATCTGAGCACAGAGGGAGGTACATGCAATCATGTGATGGGATTAAAAATTGTAATAAATAAAGTTGTAAATTAATTATTGATTTCTCGCACCATTTAGTTTTCTAATCTCTTTAGGCTATGCTAGGTTTTTGGTATTGATCCACCACTTTTCCACTTTCAGTCTATCGGCGCCAACAAATATTTTCACTTTTTTGTTATGTTTCAGTCTCCTAACAGTAGAATGAAAATAAACCTTTAAGAATATTACAGGAGAGTAAAAAAATCGTCAAATATGCAAATTTTCATTGAACAATTTGAAGCCGTTCCTGCGAAAATGTCGTTTGAGCCTTTCTGAAAAGGCGCATTTTTATCTTATTTTCACAGAGAAGTTTTTATTTTTCGAGAAACGTCTTAAAAATATTTGAAGTACCTGGGTTAACAAATGCAATGTTATATAAACAAGAAATGTAAATATTAACAACGTTAGTGACCTGTAGAAAATTACATGTATGTAATTTTTAAAAACTTCAAAAATACATCAAAAGGACGTTTATGTTATTCAAACCATGTTGCACTAGGCGTACAAAGAGTTTAAACAAAAAATGTAGTCGTTTTGGAGAAAATCTTGTTTTTAAAATGTCTTCATTACTTCATTACACTTGAGTTACGCATAATTACTAAAAAAATATTCCTATTTTGTAAAAAGTGTATGTGTTCTCATTTAAATATCTAATTTGGAACTAATCTATATTTTAATACTGTTTGTGGCAGGAAGACGCTGGGAAAAGTTCCAAAATTGCTGTGTGCTATAAGAATTCATATTTTTCAGCATTATTGCGTAGAAATCACTTCTTCCTTAATTCGAAAGTTACTCTTGTGGGTAAGGATAAGGCCAGAAGTCACAATTGTATAAAAAATAAAAACATACAGTAGGGCGCAATGAACTGACATGGCTGAAGTCTCACAAGTTCAGAATGATTTCAAGATTTTACACGTGTAAGTTTGGATGAATTCATTCTAAGAAACAAAATATATATTTTTTATGAACGAGTTTTGATTTACTCATTTCAAATTCACGGACAAGACGTCAACATGAGTCGAAACGCTTTTCATTCTTATGCCAAATCACATTCGTTCGACCGCTTTTCCTTCTTAAGCCATATGTTTACTTTCTAGATTAGTTTCGTAAATATACATACACATCGTGATGAACCAGATTCTGTGCACTACAAAAAAATAAATTTTAAAAGAGGACAGGTGTTCCTCCTCGTGAATGGTCTCAGGGAGTTTTTGCAAAACATGGAAAACACATATTGTAACACAAAAAGAAAAACAACACTTTACTACAAGGATTCTATATACATGACTTCTCGTATTTAGTAACTCCTATTTTAGAACCAATTCAGTAACGTTAACCAAAATTACAATATCCTAACATGTTACTAAAACCTGATCCTCGAAATACTTGTGTCCCTGCGGGTGGCTGCCGAGTGCTGTAGTTTCTTCGGCTGCGTCCGGCGTCGCTCGGGGTCGTTCTGCCCGCCGGCCGTAACAACCAGAGAAAATGAATGTTTTTCCACACACTGTCTCCTGATTCAACATCAGCTACTGCGATAGCATTTCTTGGCCGGTCTTCTGTGATACCACATCACTGTTCAACAATCTCCTTTACGCCGCACAAGGTTCAATAAGCTACTGTCTCGGTTATTGACCAGCTTCCATCAATGCGATGCAATTTGATCCCTGGGCGTTTTAACAATCACACCGCATGTCTTTGCCCTCCATAAATTGTTCCCAAATAGTCATCAATTAATTCCTGTTTTGGATTACGATGCAAATACGTTGAACACTATCTATTTTCTCTACCATTTATTCACCCACAGTGGCCACGTGGAGGCCACTCGTCACCGGAATTAATTCCCACTCATGTCCAATCGTTTGAACTCCTGTTACCTGCCACTATCGGGTTTTCTTCACCCCAATATCCTTCGCACTTACACCTTTATCTCTCTCGTTCTCTGCGCCCTCGCTGTTTGTAATACGTTTTCGGCGTCTTTCATGCCTCCGACCTAACGCCACCGTTCCGTTCTCGTTTGTGTCTCCAACTGCCATACCTCTCGTGCCGCCGCCGTTCCCTCTCTCGCTAACTGCCTCCACTGACGCGTTCTGAACGTGTCAGTGAGCTGCAGCCATGGCGGTCGCGTAATTTGAAATGGAAACATACTGAGAAACGCCATGCGCTTCAATATATATATATATATATATATATATATATATATATATATATATATATATATATATATATATATATAGTTTTTTGATTTGTATTTGTATTGTTTTTCATGTTTCTACATTCTTCCACCGTCAACATCTGCCTAATTACTAATCATAGAATAAAGCTTGTATCTATCTATAATTCTGTGGACTTCGCGCATATTTAGACGTTTGTAACAATTCTAATTTTTCCTAAGCATCGTGACACTCGACGCTGTCCTGTGAATGAGACGCCCACTCCTGAACTCCCCCCTTAAAGTCAACGCCTTGCCGAGTGCGCAACTCCCGTCGCGTCGAGCGGCCGCCGCACCCTCGACCACCGCCGCAAGAACGTTACCCGCCCTCCCGCCCGTCCCCCGGCCCCGCCCCCGCCGCGCCGCGCCGCCCACACAAAAACGGAGCTATGACGGCGGCCGACGCGCGGAAAGAAGTAAGATCGGAGAGCCTCTGCTAGGGCCTTCGCCCAGGCGAACGAGGCGGACCACAACCACCCCCGCAGTCGCCACGCTGCCGCCGCCAACGCCTTCCCCGCCCCCACTCTCGTCGCCCCGTCCCTGCCGTCGGCTGCATCGTCAACGGCACAGCCTCCATCCTAGCGTTTCTGAAAAGGGGACATCCATAAATTACGTGAGGTCTTTAGGGGGGATGGGGTCAAGCGAATCTCATCTAATCTTACGTGGTGGTGAGGGGGATCTCGGCAAATATCACGTAATTTTTTTCGATACAAACAGTGCTCAATTGTGAGAAAACTGAGAGAATCTAAGTAAAACTATACTAAAATATGGCTAAATCTTGCACAATATTTTTTATTGCGGTGATGTGAATGCTAGAATAAGTGGCAAAGTATATTGAGGAAAAGAATCTAACAAAAATTACCTAACTTTTTATCTTTTATTTTATCTTATTAATGAGATAAATCGCATTACCTGTATTTTTACAGACATTTTAAAGAAAAATTACGGAGCGTTTTTCAAAGTGCAATATTATTCATTAAGATCTTGGCTGTCCGGGTGACGCCGCGTTGAGGGCAGAATTGCCGACGTTTCATCATTCTTCATGATTCTCGCCGCGGAAGCCTACGACTTCATTGTAATTCAGTCACTCTATTTTCTAAATACTAGTTATATCTAGCCTTAAATAAATATAATTAAGTAAATTATGTTTTTTTAAATAAATCCTAATGCAATCAATCACAAATTAACGCAATTACATTGAAAACACTTACTTTGAAAAAATCTCACATGAGTTTAGAAGGGGAGGGAGGGAGTCGAGCCAAATATCACATCTCACCAAGGAGGGAGGAGGAGTTGAAAATTCGTCAAAATCGCCTCACGTATTTTATGAACGGCCCCAAAGCTGCATTTTTAACTTATTTTCAGAGAGAAGTTTTAATTTTCGAGAAACTGCTTAAAAACTATTTGAACTACCTGGTGGTTCAATGGTGAATAAAAAAGGGTAATGTAAGCATTATCAACATTATGGTCTTTAAAAATTATATTATGAATTTTTTTTTAAACTTAAAGACTACATAAAAATGACGATTTCGTTATTCAGACAATGATTCAGATCACCTCCCTATTTACTCCACCATTCACGTGTTCCATGTCCATCATTTTCGCCGGTGCCGTTGCTGGTGCCTCACCATCACGTCAGTCCTCTCCTCGCTTCCGCTTCCGTCACCATTCTCTCTCTTCGTTACCACCAACGCCATCGGCACCGCCAGCGCCCAGTATTTTCTTCAGCCTCCTCCTAATTCACTCCAGCCTCCATCTAAAAAAGCCTTTGTACCCTCCAGTATCCCTGCCGCCAGCAACGATGATTTCCAATGTAGCTCTTCGTTGCTTCCGACCTTGTCATCGTCCCCGTTCCCCACCCATTTGGCCATCTCTACTTTGTCCCCTCCTCCATCTCCACCTTCACTCGTCCCATCTCCCCTCTTTACCCGTCCCCAAATGCTTCCATCCCATCGCCATTCCTTTCCCTTCTCCATCTTCGTCCCGTCGTGTTCCGTGCTCCTTCTCGTGCGGGTCTCCCTTATGCCCCGAATTTCCTTCCGGCCTCTCCTGTTCCTTCCCGTACCCTCCTGTTTCCTCCCTCTCCTTATCATTCCCTCCTCTCTCATATACCTGCGTCCATCCCGTCCAGTAACGGTCCTGAACTGTCTCATCGTGTTCGTCCCCGACTCGGTTGTTTCTCACCCCACCCACCCCTCTCCATCCATCCCTCCTATCATCTCCATCAACACTGTCAGCGCCTTCATCCCATCCTCCACCTCCGCCTTCACTCTACCGTCTCCCTTCCGCTGCGCCTCCACCTCATCCACCACCACCTCCGACCCGTCTGCGCCTCCACCTCCACAACCGCCACCGCCATCGCTGGACCGTAATTTTCCCCCGGTGCAGCCCGTCACAGCTGTCGCCGGCTAAACTCGACCGCAAGTCCCATTTAGCGATAAGTGTCTCGCCGAGAACAGCCCCC
Organism: Teleogryllus occipitalis; assembly: GCA_011170035.1. Lineage (NCBI taxonomy): Eukaryota > Metazoa > Arthropoda > Insecta > Orthoptera > Gryllidae > Teleogryllus > Teleogryllus occipitalis. Next base: position 22,429 of record BLKR01003408.1, read on the forward strand.
GCCCGAGTTTCTCTTTTTTCTGCGGCCCGCGCCTTTTCTCAAGGCGCAGAGGCCACGGCGGCGCGCCCGCGGGGGGCGGGGGCGGCGACGGCCGGGCGATGACAGCCTGGGTGGCGGGGGAAGATGCGGAGGGCTGTGCTCACAGCGGTGTGACCATAAATGGCAGTGATTACTGACGAGTATTGTAGTAGAGACAGTAGTTGTTGACGATAGACAACCTCCCACGTAGAAAAAATAAAATTGTACAGGAGGTAGGATAAAAGAAATTTCATTTTAATAATGTACAGTTGGCTAAGTTAAGGCATTTGAATCATCTTGGCTGTCTGGGTGACGCCGCGTCGAAGGCTGTGTTACCAACATTTCGACCATCATTTCGTGGTCTTCCTCAGGGCTGGTCTGCAGACGAGCAGGCAGACCAGCCCTGAGGAAGACCACAAAATAATGGTCGAAACGTTGGCAACACAGCCTTCGACGCGGCGTCACCCGGACAGCCAAGATGATTCACATGACTCCGGCCGCGGAAGCCTACGACTTCAAGTTAAGGCATTCCACAATTTCTATACAATAGTATTAAATATTTATTTATTGTAATATTTTTTCTGAAAGCAACTTACAAAGCCTTCCATGTGGCTCTTACAACATACGAGATATTGTATTATCAATAAATTGTAAAGATGACCTGGGAGGTTTTATTTTCTATTTTAAGATAAAAAATTCTGGTTATCTTTGTTTGAAATTTCCTTATCAAACTAAAGAACAACGAAATTCTGAATCATTGATACCAAAAGGTAAAAATCGCCAATTCTGTCACTTGGAGGGGCAGACGTCCATCATCAACGACAATATTCTAGTTTCGATTCATTTGCTGCTTCTCCTCATTTAAGCTGTTCGACTATATAAACTAAGAATTGTTGGGAGTAATCCGATTGATCTTTGTGTTTTTTCTTTAAGTATTGTATTAAATGAACATTATAGAAGACATTTTCAATACAACTGTAAATCATTAAGATACTAAACCTTTTCTATTGTTGAGTTTGTGTTCTGTGTATGAAATACTTTCAAATTTCTTCTTTACTTGTTTTGTATATAAATGTTGAAAGTATTAGAGAATAATTTAGAAACAAACTACAAATCCTCTTATGTAGCGATGATTCTCTGGATAAACAATGAAAGGCCTCTGTAGAGGAATTATTTTTTTAAATAAATCGATTTTGTTCCAACTAGAATTTTTCTAACGTGCGGTATTATTTACGAATTGATGAAAATGGCTGAGCGATGACAGCGTGATTGGCAGAAACGGAAGAGGCAGTGACTGACGTGGTGAACAATGATTGCATGTCTATGAGAAGCGGATGACGAATGTTGGGTTGAGATGAGACTGATAGTTCTGGTTGAGATGAGAAATACGGTATTGACTATGACTTTGTCAGTTTTATTGCTGTTGATGGTAGTGGTGTTGTTGATAGTTGTGTCGATGATGTTGGTTCTGCTGGTTCTGGTGGAGGTGAGATTTTGATGGATTCTGGGATTGATAGTGAAATTAGTGTGCTGGTTCTGTTGATTAAGGTAGTGTTATTGGTGGTGGTGAAGGGGATAATAGAGTGGTGATGAGGGTAACGGAGTTGTGATGATGGTGATGGTAGTAGAGGTAGTGACGGTGGTGGAAATGATAGTTATCATTGTGACTGTGGTGGTAAATCACGTGGTGGCGAATATTTGGTAGTGGATGTTACGGTGGGAGTGGTGGTGGTGGTTTGGTGGTGGTGGTGTTGGTGGGGGTTGTGTTGGTGGTGGTGGGGGTGGTGTTGGTGTGGTGTTGGTGGTGGTGTTGGTGGGGGTGGTGCTGGTGGTGGTGGTGGTGTTGGTGTGGTGGTGTTGGTGGTGGTGGTGGTGGTGGTGGTGGTGTTGGTGTTGGTGGTGGTAGTGTTGGTGGTGGTAGTGTTGGTGGTGGTAGTGTTGGTGGTGGTAGGTGGTGGTAGTGTTGGTGGTGGTAGTGTTGGTGTTGTTGGTAGTGGTGGTGGTGTTGGTGGTGGTGTTGGTGTTGGTGGTGGCGGTGGCGGTGGCGGTGGCGGTGGCGGTGGCGGTGGCGGTGGCGGTAGCGGTAGCGGTAGCGGTGGCGGTGGTGGTGGTGGCGGCGGTGGTGGTGGTGTTGGTGTGGTGGTGTTGGAATGGTGGCGGCGGCGGTGGCGGTGGCGGTGGCGGTGGCGGTGGTGGTGGTGGTGGTGGTGGTGGTGGTGAGCCAGTTAAGCCTGCGGCGTCGCAGTGGTCGGTGGGCGTGGCTTCCTGCGGACGCTGTCGTGTCACCGCAAGGCGCCGTTGCTCTCCCGGCCCTATATTGCGAGGGCTCCGAGGGGGCTGCGGAGGGCGCGAGGACACACTGGCCTCTTCACGCCCCAAATAACTTCACGGGCCCTGGAGATAAACAGTGCGGAGATTGCCGCGCCTTCTGGGCGCAAACAGCGGCTTGAGCCGGCGCTGCGGTGGATCTCACGGACGGAAAGAGGGAGGGTACACAGCGGGAGGAAGCTCGTCTTAGAAACGATTGACACGATGATTGTTTAGTGCGAATGCAATGATAATGAAGTTATCATGATGAAGTAGCAATGTTATTGTTTTTGCCGTAGGTGAATTGTATGGTGATGATGATGATGATGATGATGATGATGATGATGATGAGCTACTTAACTCGAAAATTAGTGGGACCTCCGTGCTAGTGAAAGAGAGAGAGATAGAGAGACAGATAGAGGGAGAGACAGATAGAGAGAGAGAGACATATAGAGAGAGAGACAAATAGAGAGAAGTGAAAGAGAGAGACAGACAGACACATAGCGAGAGAGACAGAGAGAGACAGACAGAGACAGATAGAGAGAGACAGGCAGAGATAGAGAGCGAGAGCGAGAGAGACAGAGATAGAGAGCGAGAGAGACAGAGAGAGAGATACAGATAGAGAGAGAGAGAGAGAGAGAGAGAGAGAGAGAGAGAGAGAGACAGAAATAGAGATAGAGAGCGAAAGCGTTGGGACGTACGCATTTATGTCTTTTATTTTTCTAAGCAGGTGATCACAGTGGTTTTCATGTGCCTTCAGCAGGAAGAACGATAGTGTGGATGATCATGAATGAAGAATAACAGTGAGAGATGACTGATTTTGAATGGAATAATGGTTCAAGCAGGCCACTCTGTAGTTGTATGAGAAGCCAAGTGCCACAAGCCTGGACACAAAGTGTCACAAACATATGGTTACAACACGATGTCTTTCGTTCCTTTTGCACCCTGCTTCACGCTTCTTCGTCTCAGAGGAAGCAATGTATGAATATGCCACAATAAATATTTTTGAAATGTAAAAACCCCCGCCATAGAATTTTTATACGCGATAGTATATTATTATAAATCAATATAATATTTCGATTTTATAAGTGAAATTACTACACAATTTAAAGTTATGATTATGAGAACAAAAGTGAGGGTTGAAAATCTCTAAGTAAATTGGATGTAAAAACACCGTATTATGTGTAAAATATCAGATAAAGAGAGAAGAAGGCATATGAGGATTATGTGATGTTAGAGAGCAATATACGTCTAGCATTATTGGGTATATGTGTATGGGTATATGTGTATTAATGAGTAAAATATACCATAGTTCGAAATTATAAAATCTTATAATTTCCCAAAATAATAAAATACTTTTCGTTTGTATATTTTATGAGAACTATGGTTAATATTTTATGAATGAATTAACACGTTGCAACATATGTACAAATTGATCAGTTTTAGATACTGCCATTTTTAGACCGTGATTATCCATACTAGTTTTAATGTTGTAGTGCATATGTTTTCTGTGCGACTTAAAATTATACTTGTGAATGTATTATGACGCTGAGCAACATATATTGCGATTTGTTCAAAAACATTCATAAGACAATTTCTTACTGCTTGATGAGAATATTTCTAATTATTTGATTCCTTGGTTAGAGCAGCCAAATTGAAGCTATATGCGATTGAGAGAGTTCAGAAAATTATATTTAAACAGTGTAGGAATTTCCATAGAAATTGATACCAAAAAATATATCTAACGTATCGTAATTTTCATTATAGTTTTTTTCATTAGTTCTATAATTAAAACCACTTCGAAATAAATTTTGTCATTTAAATTTTACATTACGTTACAAGCAATTTACATATATCTCTTCCACGCTTATAAAACGATTCCTGACCGATAGCTAGCGATTTCACTTCCAAGAGGCGAACTTCACTACTAAGAGATAGGCAATTTGCTACACGGTAGCGCCACGCGATTCGTTTGTAGTCAATCCAATTATTTCCCAAAACATATAATACAGCTTAACTTCTTTTCCTTTTTCTTTTCCTTTTTTCTTTTCTTTCTTTCTTTTCTTTCTTTCTTTCTTTTTTTTCTTTCTTTTCTTTCTTTCTTTTCTTTCTTTCTTTTCTTTCTTTCTTTTCTTTCTTTCTTTCTTTCTTTCTTCCTTCCTTTGATAACCGATATATTTTCAAAGCATTCTATACACCATACCGGCGACTAAGGGAGTGGGTTGAGAACACCAAATTGTCGGTGAGAACAAGGAAGCGGAATCTACAGAACTCTGGGAATTCCTGAAGAGGGTTCATTTGAGGTTTCGGACTCCTGTTTTTCTGAAAACAGGAAAGGGCTTGCGCGGTATACAAACACCTTCCCGCGTGTCATGGAAATTGAAAAACGCATTTTATATAATGATGACTATTTTTACGTCTCAATTCATTACGACGTGTTTTCAAAACTTCGTTGTAAAATACCAGTGCAAGAACGAAATTGTGACATAATAAACATAATTATAAAATGGGCTGCAGACATCTATTAGAGAATTACCTAACGGAACTTGAAAAATAAATCCACTAATTTGCTCTTATTTCCAGGCGTGAAATTTTTCAAATTCTTAACAAAACTATAAATAAAAACACCCTTTCGTTTTTTCCTTACTTTCGTTATTCTTCCTTTCTTTGATGAGCGAGGTATTTGAAAGGCACCTCAGCACTCAGCCAGCGACTGGGTTAGAGATCTCCTGCGGTGGGCGAGGTCCAGCGCAGCAAGGAGCTTGGCCCTGGAGGAGGCCGGGGGTTCCCCAGGGGCCGGCCGCGGGCCTCGCAAACAAGACGCGCGTCCGCGGGAGATTGCGAGCGCGCCCCACCTCAGCGCTGGCGGCGCGGCGGCGGCCGGCCGCAGTTTGCTCGCGTCTGACTCCGCTGTTTGCGCTCCCAAATGGACAGTTGAATCGCCAAACACGGGCGCAGGCGTCGCCACGGCCTGGGGATGCGGAGTCGCTTAAGAATGCCTCGAGTGAGTGGAAGAAAACTGTTGATAAAGGAAGTCGTTTTCCAGATGTGCTGCTCTTTACTGGTATCAAACGCGTAAAAATCGAAATCTTCTACTTGGATATTTTGGCGGGTGTTTGATCCTTTCAAAAAATTAAAATATAATTTTTGTAGCACTACAATTTCTTCAATCATTTTAAATGTTTGAACTTAGCACTGAAAAAACAATTACATATATTAACTAGTGATGCTAAAACAGCGCGTTCTTTCTCGCCTGTAATTTTACGCAAAATTATGCGAAAAGTACTCAAATTTTCGAAAAGTTTTACATGACCCTATTTCAAAATCAATCTTTAAGGAACATATTTTATTAAGGGAAAAATATATATCTTTAATATTTTAGTTTTACGAAGACGCCGAAAACATTTTGAACTTTTGCAATTTTCAAAAAATCAGAGTTTTCAACGATATAAGACCTGAACCTTTCTCTTAAATTCCCTTCTCACTATTCAACTACAGAATTTATTCAAAAACGTTATAGCCATTTATTTTCAGTTTTGAAAATCTCCCAGGGGTTCTTGTAAAGAACACTCAAAATTAAAATATCGGATTAAAATTCAAAGGGTCACGACATCAGTCTGATTAATTGGTATATCACGTTTGGATAACATAGGCTGAACTATTTAGCTGCTAACGTTGTTCACAGACAGGCGGATAGACGTATTGCCGTCATTTGATTTTTAGGTATCAATTACCCACAAAACATGGATTAATGTTACATCTTGTGTTAGAGGATTTTTTTCTAAATTTAGCAACTAGTTTTATCCACTTCTCCCTTGCCAGAACCCTATAATTGTTCATATGACGAAAATTTGATGTTTTTCACGCAACTTTCTCTCTACTCCATAGCGAGAAAGTAAGTTATTTTTACCGTAAAGTACTTACCGAATATTTGCCAATACTCTTAGCACGCGTGTAGACGAATTTTTCAATTCGTTAATCAAGAAAAAATATTAATGCACATTCTAATCACATTTGAATATTATTTATGCATCTAAAATCAAAATGAGATTAATGTTGTGTACTTTAAATAAAACTTAAATGAATATTTAGGGTGAAATATAAATATCAAGATTCTCATTTTTCTGACATTATTGTAAAGAATTCAATGAATGACAAAAAAGGATGCCATTTTTTGCCGAATTTGGAATAAATGAATTTCTCAACCCTGCAACTTCACGTTTATTTTTGTAACATAAACTGCATACGTCGTACGGACCCCAATAATTTTTATCTTTACAGAAGATTCAGAAAATTATGTATGACTCAAAACTGGTTGTATATTTTATTTTCATTTGAGAATGCATAAAAAACGGAAATAAACATGAAAATGGAATTTAAAAAGTAAAACTTATCATAATTTTTAACGTTGAATCTTTCTTCAGATTTTAACAGAGTGATTACACGTATATTTTGAAATGATTACACAGCAATGCAGATAAAAAAATATTATGAACTCACATTTTTTACATCGAACAATAATTAGAGGAAAAATACTATTTTATTTTATTATTGGTGTGCAGAATATTCAGAAACTACAGGGTGATCTCCAGTAAATCCTAGTTACACTCCCGAGGAATTAGCTTCTATTTTTGATGAAGTAATGACACCAATTGAGGCAGTAAGGAGCGTGAGGACAGGCAAATGATGTAATTCACATTTACGTAGATCGCTATGCGGATGCCGTCACAACTTCACACTCGGTGTGAATTTGAAATGTCGTTGGGGTCCAGTGCACCGTAGTGTGCAGTTCTAGGGTTAAAATTATTCTCTTCTATGTGTTTAAGATTTTCTTCATATGGGTGTGTCTTAAAATGGCCTTTCTGCAAGATGGTTTGGAATCTGAGTGTTATCAGTCGCAATTTCTTGTATTGATATTTACTTTAATTTAATAATGAACTTATAGCAAAAACAACTTGTTAACTCGTATCATTGAGAGATCCTATAAGGCAGAGTATATGACAGGTTAAATAACTGAAATGAAGCTTATAGCAATTGTGAAGTAAAATACAGAAGAGGTGGTAGTATCCCGAAATATAGAGGTGTTGGATTTTGAATCGAAGTTTGTAAAGGACATAATGTATATTGTACGATGTTGACACTTTAGTGGAGTTCATATGTGAAAGGAGTTAGAGATGGAAAAAACAGCCATGGAAATCAAAATTCATCGAATAATTAGTTGCAAATCAACCGGAAACTTTAAACTGGTCTTTGAACTCAAGATCTAAGGGGTGATAATCATAAACTACACACCATGAATGTTGTGTTGCTTACCTATCAATGTGGATATTGCAGCAAGATAAATGTGAGACATCTAAATCCTCAAAAAATCTTAACCTCAGCAATGAAGCGTGAGAAAAATATGAAATGAGGCATAGTGTAAATGCAAAAGACTTAATACAATGTGTTGTCAACCACAGAGGATACAGCAAAATTTACACTTGTACTGTAATATTATATGTAGTGAAAACAGAAAACAGCTGAGAAAACTGAAATTGCACGTTAAATGATTTGGAATCGCTGACCTGGATGGCAGAGGTGGCGAAAAGCGTGTGCCGACTCAGCGTTTCGGTCTGAAAGGTCACGTGTTGGAGTCCCGATTTACGCATTTGTCCCTTGTTTTTCATACATGTGTTGTCGTGTAGGGCCTCGCGTTCTGTTAAACCGAGATCAGAGGAGCCCGCAAGTGGGCTGGTATCAATTGTATGATCAAATATGCGTTCCATCGGGACGTAAAAAGTAACAGGCTGTTGCCTGAAGAAAAGTCCTAAGGAAAGAAAAAAAGGTCTGGAAATTCAACCTGAAAACTGAGAGGTGCAAAACGAGCGCGTTAGCAGGCACACAGAGGTTTCCCCGGCCTGGAGTCATGCGTGTGACTGGGAGGTATTGGAGTCCAGCCAGCGGCGGAAGCCGCCGACAACTCATCTTGCCATTATCGGCCCACATCATCAGCCCGCGGTTCGGAACCGACGTAACAGTGTCAATTAACTCTTGAATAACACGCTGGCGCACTGAATAGACAATTCATCGATCACTCAACGACTACAATGGCGGCCGAATGTGGGGTCCTGTTGCGAATGACGGAGCGCGGAGGTTTAGAGGCCGCCCGGGCGTGCGGTCCGTCCGAAAATCGAGACGCGGCATTATGCGCGGCGGAACGGTGAAATAATTTGTGCAATTTCAATGGAAGGTTCCTCCTCTCCCGTATGACAATTAGTGAGCGCCAGGTGAAATTCGCCATTTTCCCCGCGCGCACCTCTCGGCTTTCCGCTTGGTCGCGGAGCGTGCGTCCCACACGCCACGCGCGGGCGTGCGTATTAGGCACGGACCAGTGATGCGAATTGCGAGTTTCGACTTGTGACAGGCCGACAGGTCAACTACTATACAATTTCGCATTTAAAAAGCATATTAATTTCATGAAGAAGTAGGATCACTTGATTTGATGCACCTGAGTTTTGCTAGTATAATGATTGAATATGGAATTGGAACTCCTTTGGTAATATTTTTGTTGAATGCGTAATTCTACTGACCGTTTTTCGTCTATCAAAGAGTGGTCAGTTCCCAGGAATATTGTGAAATTGTCAAGCCATAAAATGACCAAAAAATAACTGCATTTCATAAAAACTACTTTTGTGTTGGTATAATATGTCTATAAGCTTAAGATGAACTAATCATTAATATGCTTATTTTATCTTTCATAATATTTAATATCAAGAAAGTATTGATCTAAATGAATGCATTGTAAACTGTCTTCAAGGAAATAAATTGCAAATGTTGCAGTTAAAACATGTATAACATAAATAATTCACAGAAAATGTCATAAAATTACCCATAATACATGAAACGTGGTATATAAAGAATTTCCAGATGCACTTTTGCCTTGTTTGTCGCATTGTGCTTTGTGTGCTTATCTTGCATTCGTTGAGAGGTTTTGTAGGGATGAGAATTCTTATCTTTACTAAAATGTAAAAACATTCAATAGATGTGCTAACGTCCATGTTGGTTTCTTTAAACTTAAAGAATTTCAATTTATTTCATGAGTTTGTACGAGTAAATATTATAATTGAAAACTCTTTGAAAATCTATTTCCAAGTTCTTTCGTTCCAAAGATGTAAATATGATCACTGAACTTGTCTTTTATTATATTTCATTTAATCTCTGAAAGATGAGGTTTCACATTACAAATTGAATTCTATAATTAGATAATATTACATGAATCAGGGTATATATTCGGATATTCAAAAAAACGTATTATCAGGTTAAAATTCATTCTCTGTAGTTTTTCCATTTCCGAGAATGAGCTTTTGATTGAGGGTTATTGTGTGTCTCTCTTGACAGTTACCATAATTAGGGGGATGATACGGGAGAAATATCGAGCAGACGCGCCAAACTCATTTTGCATTCGCGAAGTTGGAAAATGCACGCGGGAGCGGTTCTGCCTGGGATTTTACAGCTTTCGCCAATCAATTTTTAATCCATTTTTGGCTTTCTAAATAGACGGGTCCTTGCTCTCTCTCCCTCTTCTCATTTCGTATTAATTGCGAACTGATTACGCGCTAAACCACGCTTTCAGTGTTATTAAATTGTTCTTCATTCGAGCACAGAAACAAAGAGAAACTGGATAACCGAATGGCCATAATCATTCCATAGTTCTCACCATACTGGATACACGGTAAATATTTACAGTGGGAGACGAATATCCGCAAATGAAATTATCCGAATATTTTGATGCACAAGAAAGAAGTATGATACAACTGCTTGTGAGAAGTAAAAACAACGGTTAGATATTGAAATATATACTCGTTAAAATTTTAGAGACAAATTCATTAGAAGTTACATAACTACTTACACTTGAAACATCACTACTACTGCCACTACTACCATTATTGCTACTATCACAACTGCTTATACCATTTCTGCTACTACCACTACTGCTACTACCACTATTGCTACTACCTCTACTGATACTACCCCTACTGCTACTACCTCTACTGCTACTACCTCTACTGCTACTACCTCTACTGCTACTATCTCTACTGCTACTTCCACTACCACTACTGCTACTACCACTACTGCTACTATCTGTACTGTACTACTGCTACTATCTGTACTCGGCAGGATTTTCGACACTAGCTTTTCAGCTAGGTCGAATTCAGTCGCTGTCTGGAGGAGAATTCTAGCGGCCGACTGCTCTGATCGGTAGTTTTCCGTGGTTTCTCCGATCAACACCAGGCGAATGCCGGAGCAGTACCCTACCAAACGGGCCACGGACCGCGCGCGATCTGTTCTTCCTCTTCCTTGTCCTATCCTCTCCCCCTACACACACACTTACACTAACATGCACTACACTACCACATATTCCGGGAGACCGGTTGGGAGCTTAGAGCTTGTCCCGGCTGGAGCGGTGCCCCGCTGGTGGAAGAGTCCTGGTTAGGGGGAAACCTCACTAGCCGACGGTAGGTCGGCGCCGGATCTCGCCATCCAGCGGGGGAAGATCACCGCCATTTCCTGAAAAAAAGCATGCAGTACACTTACGGGACTAATGACCAAAGCAGTTGACGCGCCCTGAAACACGAAAAAGTCAATCAGCAGAATAAAACGTGTTCTGCTGTTTCTGTTTCTTGGCAGAATATACAGGTGTCGCCTTGTGATTCGCCAATCTTTTTCTCGTATTCCTTGAATTGTCCATGTCCTGTCAGTATTGGGGTCAAGAAGTCGACATGTTGGCGAAATCCACTCTAATACCATTTGTCTATGTCCGCGATAAGTCGTTTAGTCCATTGTGCGACGTCTTGTTTTAGTCTACCGTTCCTGCAATTCGTGCATTATTCTATTCCTAATAATGCTTTTGCCTTCACTGGAGTTTCTAGAGATGCTCTCATGAATGAGGCGCCTTTCCTCAATCTGAAGGTCAATTGGTATAACTCCTAATGAAATCTGTAATGCTGCTGTAGAAATTGTTCTATTACCGCAGGTAATTCTTAACAGCATTTTCCGTTAGGCCTTTTCCTATGATTTCCTTTCCTCCTTCCACCTTAAGGCTTTATGCCATATAGGGGCTGCGTACAGGAGCGTTGAATTTGTCACTCTGCAGAGAATTTGGCACTTTGCGGTTCTCTGACCTCCAATTTTGGGCATTAACCGTTCCAATATTGCCACCTTTTTTCTGCTTTAATCGTTATTCTTTTGATGTGCTCCCCGTACATGTTGGTTTGATCCATCATGACGCCGAGGTAGCGAACTGCCTTGATTAGTTGTGTTGCCGAATCAAGAAGTTGAAACGTTATATTCTGGTTCTTCCTTGAGCCCTTAAAAATAACAGTTTCTGTTTATTCCGGCACTAAATGAAGTCTGTTTATTCGTATCAGGGACTTATTTGCACTGAGTTGTAGCTCATTACTATCTTCAGCGGTGACCACAAAACCTAGGTCGTCTACTAACCCAATTAGCGACGCTCCTTTTGTTAATTTAAGCTTCAGCACCCCATCATATAATATAATTCACAAAAAACGGCCAAGAACTGATCCCTGGGATACTCCCACATGCATCTTAAGATTTTAATTTTTTCCCCTGTTTTATAGATCTAACCTGGGTATATCGCACAATCAGAGACACTAGATATGGTAAGATGTTGCGTCTCGTCCATTATTCGACTATTTAACTCCATCTGGCTGAATTGAACGTGTTTATTACGCCCAGGGTGATAAGAGCAGCCCATCTTTCACTGGTCTCTTCTTTAATGTTGACGACCTGTTTCACTGCCTGTATTGTGAATGTACCCTTTATAAAGCCGTACTGATTTTCTGCTAATCTACCACAGTCTTCAATTTTCTTTTGTAGTCGCCCTTTCAGTAACCTTTCGTATAGCTTTCTAAGAGTGTTTAGCATGCATAGAGGCCTGAATGCTAATGGATATTGTGGCGAATTGCCTCCTTTAGGTAGCTGTATAAGTTTAGCCCCTTTCCATGCTTTTTAGGCAGCTACTATTTTAATAGATTCTAGTGGAATGCTATCTAATCCGGGTGTTTTTTCGGCCTTCATGCTGTTCGCTGAATTCTTCAATTCTTTCATCTCGAAAAGTTGAACGTCTTCCTGAATTGTTTGAGCTTCAAGGTTGTCTTCGTTGTCTGGGAAAAGCTTCTGCGCTACGTCTTTTGTCTTCGATAGTTTAACGGGAGAGTTGTTACCTAACCGTCTGGTGACAATCTTATAACCAGCTCCCTATATCCTGATTCAGCTCTTCACATAGGTTTTCCAAGTTCTTGGTTTTCTAGAGTCTTATGAGTCTTACAATTTCGTTCTCGGTCTTATCTAGTCTGCTCTCAGCGACTGCAGTTCATCCTCTGAGGTACACTTCTTTCTTGCCCTCATCAATTCTCTTCTCTTCTGGATGTCTTTTTTCTTTTTGATGACTATTTCAGAGCTCCAGTAAGGCACACGGGTGTTCTCAGTTGTGATGTTTGTACTGCTAGCTTTGCTTGCAAAGGGAGGTATGAATGCGCCCGTGATGTGTGCTTGATGCGAGATGGATGCACCGTGATGACAGGATGGAATATCTGCGGAATTGAGCTAAACTAATACATTAACGTATATATTCGTTTGTTAAATTATATCAATGTTATAATAAATACAATATTAAACCGTTGTTATGACAGTATGTGTATGATCTAGTACTACGTGTATTAGTTCTTGAAGAAATGGTCTGCGCACCTTGCGCAGTCATCAAGTACAGAAAATATTCAGAGCATAATTGACCTTGCCATAGCTCTAAAACTGAAAATATTTTAAGGCAAACTTGCAAAAAATAATTTTAATATATTGATGAATAGGTGTAGCATTAGTTCTGAAATATAATTTTTTTCTGCAGTTACTTCGCAATTTATTGTGAGGTCCGATGTTCCCCCTTGCAGTTTTTTGGTTACCAAAATGACCTTTGTACGGCATTTTTCTGTAGGGTAATGTTTTAAAGACCCCTTCGAGACATGTTTTAAAGAGTAACTGGCATCAAGAGTGATGTTTTAGTGTAAAGCGACAACTATAATCCGAAAACACAATATGACTGTCGATTGCGATACAATATTTTACAGTTGAACAACTTATTTGGCCGGGATCCTCCCACTCTGTGCTTGCTCAAATTTGTGGGTTCGATCGCATTTATAATCTATCAATATGTAGACGTGACAATATGCTCGTGAGTTTGTTGAAAATTTTGTAAACGACTGATGGCGCTAGCGTTGTTCACAGACGGACGGACACATGTTTTGCCGAAAACGATTTTTTCGTAATCAAGGACACGCAAAAAATGGATTCTGACTATACTATGAATTCCAGAAAGTAATTTCCTAGATATACGAGCGAGAAAAATCCACTTACACATCAGGGATCCAGAGTTTTTCTGTCAAAAAATGTCACTTTTGCTACGAAATTAACGTTGCATATATTACGTAGTAGACACGAAAATGAAAACTTCGGTCGGGTCTGTTGGGTTCTCCTTGATTCTATTAATAAAAAAACCTACTAACCCCTGCGAGTCAAGGACCCGAGGGTCAAGGACTGCTCTTGAGGGATATGCTCTCGTTAGCGAAGTGGGGGGTCGGCACCTCAGGTGGGGAGCCGAGGAGCTCCTGTGGTTGAGCCCTGCCGGCTAATTGACTCGAGGCGCCTTGGCAAACAGAAAGACGGGCAGCGGCGGCGGCGCGGTCGGTGGCCGGGGCGATGACGGGGGTGGCGGCGGTGGCGGCGGCGGTGGCGGCGGCGGCGACGGCAGGGTCAGCGACGGGGGCGGCGGCGGGGGTGGCGGCTGTGGCGGCGGCGGCGGCGGGGGCGGCGGTGGAGGCGGCGGCGGCGGTGACAGCCGGGGCAGCAACGGGGCTGGCGGCGGATGCGGCTGCGGGGGCGGCGGCGGGGGCGGTGGGGGTGGGGGCGGCGGGGGCGGCGGCGGCGGGGGCTACAGTAGCGGCGGTGGAGGTGGCGGAGAAGGGGGCGTGGCCACGCAGGCGGCCGCTCAAACAGCGCGCGTGAGGGCGCGTTTAATCGAATTACCGCGCGACGACCCCGACCACATCGCCGCTACCGCCTTCGTATTGGTTGCCGCAACCCGTGTCCCTTTGATGGGTGTCGCTATGTACAACGCAACCGAAAGACTATGGTTACAAGTAGCTACCGTTCTCTTGTCGCTGCAGATAACTCTCTCATTCATTGTATCCAGTCTGTAGGATGGCTCTTGGGCAGCGTCGAGCTTCCCGAGGTATCATCCCGGATTCGATTCCCAGTCGAGGCAAAAACGTTTGTTTTGTTGTAGCTATCCTGGAAAGTCGTCTGAGTTTCTGTGTGATGAAGAAAGGCTCAGTCAGGTGGTGTTTGTTACTGACGGTGAAGGGAATATGTCATGTTTGCCATGTCTCTCTAACCCCACAAGCGTGTGAGTTAAACTAAGCCCAGGCATGGGGCTTAGGCCGTTAGCTGGCCGGCAAAGTCGGACTATTGGCCTAAAATACTAAATTCATAAATACATTCATTGCATCACATCGGCACTCTTCCATGTCCGAATATCTATTAACACCACAGCACCATCACCATCACCACTACTATCACCACCACAAATAGTTGCAAAAGAGGGAATGATGGCCTTAACCTTGCCATATTACGAAATTGATATTTACTTTCCAATCTAGAATACGGTAAGGAAAGACGGCAGGTTTTGTATACTTATTGAAACGGCCTTGTCAAAAAGTAAAGGGTCTATATCTAGGTAGAATGTCAACGTGAATTAAAAGATTGAAGAGAGATTGAATTGATTGACGTTGCATCAAAGAGATTGAAACCGAATAAAGGAGATGTTTGTAGTCAGTATTTGCCCATGAATTCTGCAAGACACTTCTCTATTTTCCATCGTGAATAACTTAAATACTAGACCTTAAAACCTAGGTTTAGAGTTTAAGAATGTAATTTTTGTTTCCTAGATCGCAGTCTATACAATAAGACAGTCTCATCTCCTCGGTATCAACACAACTAACTACCAATAACACAAAACCTATTGTCACCATCATTTCAACTATCATTGTTGCCGTTATTTTAAAGCTCACCTTAGCATTTTTAAATGTTTTTCTTGGTTTTATTTTTGTCGCTTTCCATTTGTCTCCAACGTCTTTTATCCTCCTGTCGTCTTTTATCCTCCAACGTTTTTTATCCGCTGTAGTAATTTTCTTGACTATAATTTATAGATTTTTATCTCAAAAACATTCATAGTTTATCAGTTAAAACCTAAACATTTTAAAATCATTTATGATTTTAATATTGCTTCAATTAATCCCTTACATATCAAGACGGAAAATGATAAATAATAAACTGCAATATTACGATAACACTTTATTAAATATAACCGTCGTTTATCAGTACTATTGAGTCACTTTTGTTCCCTATCAAGATTGCACTTTAATAATGATCACATAGGTGAAATATATCTTTCATCTGCAAAAAGATATTCAGAAGAATGTTAAGTCAATCAGATTAATTTATCACAAGAAATATGAAACATACGGATTTGATTGATCCTAAGATGTATTTTACTACAATACAAAATTATATTTTTTTAAAGAATTTATAGATTTAACTTTGATACTGTTTGCTGGGAATTTAAAGTTCACACTATTTTTTCTGGAAAAATAATCAAATGTAATCCGGTCTGGGTATGTACGACATTTGAAAGAGAGATGTTAAAGCGGTTACGAACTTTAGTCGAAATAAACGGAGATGAGCATGAATAAAATCCTTGATGTTCCGTATCTTCCCTCGTTGCTTTAGTCTGCCACTTACTTCACAAACGCCTTTCTAATTTTGAGACATCTCTGCGAAGCTCTGCAATATGCGACGTGACTTCGAACTAACGGGGGCAAGCCAGTAAGTCCATCCGCCGTTTTTGAATCTCACGTAGTACACATGTTCCATATGAAACATCGGATTTTACGATACTGCGTTTTCCATTTACTGCCCGAACTTCTCCTCCAAAATGAACGGCCTCGTCCTTCAAACATCAACCCGCGCTTCCTAACGCTGCATCTCTCGTGCTTTGTCATTCCGCCAACGTCGTGCAAACGTACATACACTCGCGTGGCACATTTTGTTGCATAAACGCCTTAAGACCTAAAGCCATTCGTTCGCAGCGGGCCGCGGCAGGAGGGCTGTTCCGACGTAACGGCCCGGATTAGGAGGGCGCGCACAGCTCCTTTTAGCTCGCGCCATTTTCGGCTCTGCGCGGCACACGTCGGGTTTAAACGCCTCCGCTTTACATAAAACGTCGGGTTACGGCCGCGAGAATTAAGCGTCCCGCGCCGGGCAGAGCGCGGATTACTTCTCGGCGCGGACGCGAGCGCGCGGGCGCGTGCGTGCGGCCGCATCGGCGGAGGGATACACCGACGCCGGGAGTGAAGAGCGCCGGGGAGATTCTCACAGGGAGTTTACCACCTCTGTGGCTTTGACCTGAAATCGTCGAATACGGATGCAGTCTCAAAGGTTTGCGAATGCATTCATTGCATTATTATGTTATACTTGAATGGCATTCATTATTAAACAAGTATTCTTTACTACGTTTATTTGTTTGAAACTTTTCACTTCTTTCTTTTAGTTCAAGTTGTAAGAGAAAAGGTATAAAACATTCTGACTATATAATTTCTGCCAACATAGACCCCTACATACAGTGACAAGATGTTCTGAAATTTAGAACTTGTCAGATAAGTCTAGATTAGTATTATAACTTTGAAATAACAAAATATTATTTTATAGCTATATTTTTAGAACCTCATTCCTCTTACGACAATCAGAATATTGTGAAATTGTTGATAATATGATATATGGAACGTCCACAAGATTTTCTCTCGTAGTAAGTGCCATTTTAGAAATTAAGACAATTACTAGTTCTGACGGGATATTCTGAGGAATAAAATTTAAGACTAGGGAAACGTACTGTACGAAATATCCGTGTATATTGCATGCATTATTTGCCGCTGACACTGGCAAGTGGAATGAACGAAGATACACCAGCGGTGCCAACGGCGTTTAAGTCGAGTTCACACGTCGAAAAGCCGTTCGCCAGGTCTTTGCTGCTCTTGTTTCACGAGAATTTAGTAGCGGGTGACTTTCCTGTACTAAACTTCATGCACTATTTGCGCAGCAGGACTGATGAGATCTCAACTGTAGGCAATAACTATACATCATACCTATCTTCTTTGGGCTTGAAATTTGAGTGACAATGATATTCTAGCGACCAGCGATTGCTGCAGCTTCCCTGATAACATAATCTGCTCTTCTCTTCAGTTCTGTGCGGACACACGAAGGAGAAATAGCAATTATAATCGGGGAACTTCTGAAAAGATAAAATAGCTCTTCGTGTTAATGATGTTAGTTCTATTACATAGTTAAGTTACTGTTTTATTTGTATTGCATTTCAACTACTCGTTGAGCTCCTGTGAAGTGCGGGTGTGAATGCAACAAACGCATGTAGAGGCTAGAAGAGTGCGGCAATTTTGCCTCTATCGATACAGGTGTTAAGAACAAGGATGATCAGTGGGCGGTAAATATTCGTAATATCTTACATTTTCTCTGAGAACTATGCCCAATATGCGTCAGAATCCGTGGAAAATATCAGTAGTAATCAAGAACAATTGATACTTTATAAATGCCTTACTCCAACTTTTGAGCTGATTCAAAACGCTGATGTACCAGATTCAACTAAGATTCAGCTAAGATTAGCCAGACATGTGTCCTCTCATATGTAACTCATAAAATTATTAAACCACGAGTTAACTATTTGCGTTAGCAAAGTTTTATATGACTATTTATATAGAATCATCTCTAGACACTGACAGTATTTTAGAACTTCAGACACTAACGTGCTGAGTGGCAAGGGATGTATGTGGCACTGAATGTATCTCAATCTACAGAAGATTTTCACTGATTTCTCTGTCACCGAGACTAGGAACTTTTGTTTCACTTTTTTATGTTAGTCTAAAGAATTAACTCTAGAAGCATGTAAAGCTTCATGAATTCAAGCGACAAAATATTCGCATACTATTAACGTCGACATACTATTAACTCACATCAAACAAACAAGTATATATACTTGATGTATCATTTTAATAAAATAGTACATAGCAATATTTTTTTAAACATGAATCGTTTGCAACATGTAATAGTATTATGTGCAATAGCAATTATCCAAATAGTTATTGTAATCTCGAAATGCTACACATGAAACATTTGATTGAATTAATTCTTTGTAACAGTATTATGTCTAGCCTGTTTCTGTATGCACAATTCTTTCAGATGAAAGATCAAGGTTCGTTCAACAGCAGCCAATCGTATTATCGAGAGAGATCGCTCGGGACTCCACGTTTTCACGGTCATTTCTGTTGCTGAAATTCTACCTCACGTGGGAAAAAAAGTTAAAAATATAATTAGGAAATGGAAAATATTATTTTGGATATATCTTCAAATAAATTAGACGGAAATGATGTAATACACATTTTGGTAAGATATGATCTGTTTCATTAAAATTATCTGGACCGTTTTGGAAAGGAAAGAAAGAACTGTCCTGAGACTCGTCGTGTTTGCACACTCCTTTTTGACGGAAGTTTAGGATTCGTTGAGCGGAAACCAATGATTTCTCCCTCACACGTCGCATACAGTTTTTCACTGTTTTTTGTCTAAATAAATAATCGAATTATTGAGGCACAGTGGTCCGAACTCCACATTTTTAATGATCAATTCGTTTGCTCAAATTCTGACCTCACGCGACAAAAAAATAATATTATGTTTGTGAAATTGAAATTATGATTTTAGAAATAATTTCAAATAAATTAGTAAAAAATATTGTGATTTACATTTCGGTAAGAAATAATCTTAGTGTTGAGTTAAAATTATCTTTGCTGTTTTGGAACGGAAAGAAAGAACTGCGCTGAGCCTCGTCGCGTATGCACACTCCTTTTTGACGAAAGGTCAGAGTTCGTTCGATGGGAATTATTCGTATTATACAGGAACAGCAGTCTGGACTTCACATTTTTTATGATCAATTCTTTTGCTCAAATTCTAACCCCACGTGACAAAAAAAGTTAATATCATGTTTGTAAAATTGTGTAAAATTGCAATTATAATTTTGGAAATCATTTCAAATAAATTTGTTACAAATGATATGATTCACATTTTGACAAGAAATAATATTCGTGTTGCGTTAAAATTATCTTTTCCGTTTAGGAAGAGAAAGAAAGAATTGTGTTGAGCCTCGTCGTGTGTGCACACTCCTTTTTGGCGGAAGGTCAGGGTTCGTTCAGCGGGAACCAATCGTATTATCGAGGACCAGCGGTGCGGACTCCACGTCGCTCCCTAACCATCCGCGCCAGCGCTGCAATCCCCACCTCGTGAGCTGCGAGTTCCCGCCGGATCCATTACGCGGCCACCGGATTCGTCATCGCTAAACCCAGCTGCGTCCTCCGGCCACCGCGGCAGAGAGCGCTGCAATCCCCCGGCGCTGGGGCGCGCCACTGCGGCACCGCCACTCAGCTGTCGCGCTGCTCCGGCGCCACTCGCCTCGCTATCACCACTCTGCATCACGACGCAACGTTGCACTACCCTGTTAATACTCGCATGCACACGGGGGCGACTTCAACCCATGATTGGTTTGGTTTGCTTTTTTCGTGTTTCCGGGCGCGTCAACTGCTTTGGTCATTAGTCTCGTTAGTGTAGTGCATGTTTTTTTCTCGGGAGATGGCGGTGATCTTCCCCCGCCGGATGGCGAGATCCGGCGCCGACCTACCGTCGGCTAGTGGGGTTTCCCCCTAACCAGGACTCTCCCATCAGCATGGCACCGCCCCAGTCGGAACAAGCTCTAAGCTCCCGACCGGTTTCCCGGAATATGTGATAGTGTAGTGCATGTTAGTGTTTGTGTAAGGGGAGAGAATAGAACAACGAAGAGGAAGGACAAATCGCGCACGGTCCGTGGCCCGTTTGGTAGGGTACTGCTCCGGCATTCGCCTGGTGTTGATCGGAGAAACAACGGAAAACTACCGATCAGAGCAGCCGGCCGCTAGAATTCTCCTCCAGACAGCGACCTAGCTGAAAAGCTAGAGTCGAAAATCATGCCGCCGTCAGGACTCGAACCTAGGCCCTCCCGGTCAGAGGCGCTGCAGTGACATCAGTTGTTGCACTGAGCTACCGCTCCCGGTTTGAACTCATTAGATTTGTGCATCTTCAAACAATTACTTAGACTGTTGTACCCGAGTTTGCGAGTTCAAACCCGATCGAAGCCGTGGATTTTTAAGGGCGAAAAAATCCTTCGTACGTCTTCCTTCGGAGGGGCAGTAAAACCGTCTGTCCCATGTAGTAGATTTACTACATGTAAAAGACCCTCAAGCCTAAAAAAAGCCTCTGAGCAAAATTGAGATCCGCCTGTTTCGTCGCTCAAGTAATACTTTCTTTCTCCCCTATTAGGTGAAAGGAGCGTAGCGAAATTTGCGTGGTCAGACGGAAGAGTGGGCCCGAGTCTCGCCACGTAAAATAAGGCATTAACTTACTAATTAACTAACATATGTTTGATCTCGTAATAAATAAGATCACAATAACGAGAAATAGAACAGAGCAGTTGAGGGCGCATCGTTCCAATTTCACGTGAACGATATAAAAATGTAAGAATAAAAATGTCAATTACTGAATTTTAATTAGTGCATTAGTGTATGATCAGAGGCGCTCAGACTTATAATGTGGGGTTGCTATTTGCCACTGCAACACCACTACCCAGCTGGCTTTCTCTCTTGTGCCACTTGGATGGCTATCACTTCGCCCGTGATGTTGGACGTCCATGTTGGTTGTTACACCTGGTCTACATCAAAATGACCGGGAGAGGTGGCTCAGAGTATCAACTTATGTCACTGCAGTGCTTCTGTTCGGGAGGTCCTAGGTTCGAGTTCCGACGGTGGCAGGACTTTTGATACTAGATTGTCAGCTAGGTCGAATTCAGTCGCTGTTTGGAGGAGAATTCTAGAAGCCGGCTGCTCTGATCGGTAGTTTTCCGTGGTTTCTCCAATCAACACTAGGCGAATGCCGGAGTAGTGCCCTAAGAAACAGGGCACTAATGCATGGCATGTTGTGCAGAATTACGTAGATAGAATATCGAAATCGTTTTCATCTCTCCATTGGAACTAGCTCTGTTTTGTATATGTCAGATTTCCTAACAGATAATATTTTTTGCGCCATCTGTTTTGGTATATAACCATCTTGTTCTTTTACTTCTTTCTTATCCCTACTTTACTGTGTTTACATATTTGACTTTTTAGCCACAATCAGAACTTTTCAAACTGAAAGGTCAGTAAACCTAGTTTTCATATCCTGTTGCCTTACTAGGCTCCTACATCATCCCATTGGCTATATTCCCTCCGTTTTTGTCACACAGTTCTATGGCAATTCTGACATGCAAGAGACGAGAACCGATTCATTATAGATAGATGATAATTTATTTAATTTGCTTTGAATCGTAAACGCGGTGGCCAATTGTTCACACCTATACATCTAAAACAATAAAGAGCATTATAATTCATAGACTTCTTCTCAGTGTATTTGTATTTCATTTTAAGCATGCTTGCAAAACGCAGAGACACTTTACTCTGTTTATACTGCTAATAAAATCAGTAATGCGTGCGATCACTGGGCTATTACTGCGCTGTTATTACCCTTCCTCTTTTGTGGCATACAATAAGTCTTACACATGATATTTTACTACCCAACAATTTCATTTATCTCGTTAAACTCATATCAAATCACACCTGGCGTTTGTCATAACTCACTCCCTCATGTTGTCGCGTAACACACATTCTTGTCTATTCATTCCAATTTTTACACCCAATATTCCCTCACGCCGGCCATTTAGCCTTTTCATTCACCTGCTTGCTGCGTATTGTTCTCTTTCTGTAATTGTTGTAAACATTGTTTCTTCTCGTTTAGAAGTAACCGCTCGAAGATCTCCAAATGTGCTTGACACAGCAATTCAGTCAGTTGAATGTTAGATTCAGATCATGGTATCATCCACTATCACACGGCCTCCTGTTTACGTCACATTGTGAGTTATCTTAAAGTTGACGCAGCCTCTAAATGACTAATCTTGCTTAATAGTCTTGATCGCAGTTTATTCTTGTATACTCGTCAAGCAAATTATTCCGTCACTTCACCACCGGGAAAGGTATCATAACCATTTCCTCCTTCCCTAACCAAAACTACACTACCTCGTCTGGGAGCCATGAAGGTGGGAGTGCCACCGGCCCATCCGTCACCCTCCCACCTCCCAAAGGCCGGCGCGGTCCACCCTTACGTCACCTCATCAGTCACCATCTCGTTCAGCGCCGGCAATTTCCCAGAGCGCGGCTGCAAGCTCTCCCTCGCCGCGCCGTCTATTGGCTGCTCATCCGCCACCGCGATTCACAGCCCCGACGCTACGCGTGCTCTGCAACCAGCGACTACCTATGAAGCCGGAGCGGCCACTGCCTCCTCCTCCACCGCCCTCTTTACGGCCAACGAGCTCGCCGCAGCCCCGCCCCGTCGCCAGCTTCCCGCTGCGGTCACATCGGGTGAAACGCGATCCATCAGCGGAGACTGTTTGCGGAATTGAGTGCTTGCTCCGAGAGAGGTGCGTGGACGCCAGGCGAGCGAGGCGGGGGCGGCGGGGGCGGCGGGGGCGGCGGGGGCGGCGGGGGCGGCGGGGCGCATGCAGAAAGGGACGGGCCGCGCGAATAGCCAACAATTCGCCCTTGGAACACTGTGTACCAACCTTTGGATCTGGATGGACAAAAAGACGTATTTGTACCTGTCAGATTTGACACATGAAAATGTTTCGTAACTTACGGAAGAATGATACACAATGGGCATTAACTAGCAATATACTTTTTGCAAACATCTTCATCCAATTAATTTTAAGACACAGACTTTATATTTCCCGTGAAGTCCGTCACAGTGATAAATTGAATAAAATTTTATCAATTTTTAGTATTTTGTCCTGGTAAAATTTTCATATTTTTCTTTGTTGCTTCTGAAGAACGTTTTTTTCATTTCAGATACCGTTTTCTGTAGTGATTTATACTCTCATATTATTCTCATACTTTTCTATTCCAAACAAAAAAACTGTTTTCTCACTAAGTACTTTTCATAAAAGTACACCTGGGTTCTGATGCTTAAATTTCAGTTGTCAATATTTAATATCTATTATTTATTTCCAAGGTCCGCAGGAAATGACAGAAAACTATGTAGACTCCAGCCATATTTGAGGTGTCTGCGGTGTTGGTAGATACCCGAGTACTCTGGGTATCTACCAACTACCTCAGGAAAAATACAAAAAACATGAAATGGTTTCAATTTTAACTAAAAATGCAAAGATTTGTTATAGTTATTCTTTCTATTATCACACTACGTGTACATAATGAATTATCGTACTCAGTGTGTCATTGATTACGACAAACGTGGCATGTGACAGTAAGATTCGAAGCACGAATTCGCCATCATTCAATTGTTGCTGTAATAGCCTCATTAAATTTCATTGTGTACAGTTCAACGTCCAAAACCGAGAAAGCACTGTTTAATGGGCCGTGTGTCCACGCAGTTTCTTAGATATCTTTGCGTCAATATTGGATAATAAAATTAACAACTTCTGTTACAAAATTATATTTCATATGTAATAAACATGTTTATGCACTCGAACTGCTTTAAAACATAAAACAATAAAATCAACAGTTCAACCTCCCTCCTCATCAAATAAGAGCACATCTTTCACTATAAGAGCACATTTTCACGCACTCGATCCTACCTTTTCTTTCCGTCACTCAGTTTCTATCTGTCTGTCTGTCTGTCGGTCTGTCTGTCTGTCTGTCTGTCTCTCTCTCTCTCTCTCTCTCTCTCTCTCTCTGTCTCTTTCTATCTCTCTCTCTTCTGTCATTGCTTAATCTTTTTATTACAAGCGACCCCACTCGCGGTCGAAACCATCTTTAGTTGTGCATCTGGTCATTGTTTGCATGAACTGCACTCTGAAAACTGTCACACCAGGTCCCCTCTCCGTTGTTATTGTCAATAGTCGTTCATGTTCTGCTCAACTCTCAATTTTCTTCATGCTTTCGCTTTCTTTCTACCTCCAGTCCCAATCGATCTGTCTGCACCAGTCGTTCTCCATACTGGCTCCGGCTGCATTCACGTATCACACACTTGTCATAGACTCCTCTCCTCTTGGGTCATTCGCTCACCACCATTACAATTCCAAACAACCGATAAAAGTAAAATATTATTATTATTATTATTATTATTATTATTATTATTGCTTATCATTGTAATCATGCTTCCTATTCAACCTCTCTGCTACTGCTTCTCGCTCTTGTAATCCGTTTTTACCGCTTTCTGTTCTTGGTTCTTTCCTTCTATTGTTGTTATTTTATCTCGTATTTTTTCAAACTCTACACAGACACTTGGTTTATTTTAAGTGATATTGCCTTTACGCTCAGTTAAACCTCAGCCCTGTCCGGTCTGTCACCGGTTCAATTCTGTTTTTCATTCTCACTCCTTCCTCGCTTTTATGCTTCGTCTGCCGTCATTCTCCCTCGCCCTAGTTGCATAGGAATCTCTCTGCTTTGAATCCGCTTCTACAAGTCAGTGCATATGCTCTGTGCGCACGTCCTCCTCAAACGGCGCGCGATTTGCCTCGCTTCTTCGCCTTTTGTCTCTGTTTTCGAGTAAGGAATCTCTATTCGGTATGTGAAGTTACCCTTTAACCTTTGAAAATGTTGCTAACCAGGATGCTATTAGAAACGCAATTTTAAACATTATTGAAAATAATATTATTCAAATAAAACAATCACAGCACTGAACTTTCCTCTAGCTCACTTCCCCACACAATTTGAGTTTTTTTTCACGCTCTCTCTATACACTCGGTACCATAATCTATACTGGGCCACTTTACATATTTGTTCACAAACTTTCGATTCCTCCCAGATTTTAATTTATGTTCCTGCACCTTTGCTAATACTGATTAATTTTACTTGAACTATTTTTACTCTTTCGTACCCAATACCGACTGGTTCAACTTCTTTTGGTTACTTATCTTCTTCTGGTTTATCATCGTACCTTCGAGATCGCCTCAGTTGTTTCGAACATACTTCAATTTCTCTAATTATATCCTTTGCTTTCACTAATAATTATAATTTTGTGCCTGTTTTTAACGCTAATTTATCACATATTATATCTCATTTGTCAGCTCATCGCATCAATGTTCGGTCATCCACCTTCACGTATTCCAAATTTTCTCCCTCCATTTCATCATTTTATTACATCAAGCCCAAACCTAGTCCGACACCAATACTCATTCCAATATACCGTGTGGCTCGCCTAAGATGTTCCCATCAATTTTCTCCTGAACCGTTTCAGATACTGAGATGCGGTTTTCACTAAAACTACTAAATGCAAGGGGCACATATGGTCATGCATAATATTATTCTATTGAATTTTTTATTTCAGAGATATTGACCCAACTTCGATTTTTTAAATGGAACCCTATAGATTTTTTTAGCTCATCATAACAAATGTGAAGAGACGAGTTCATAAATATACATATCGCCATATGTTACATAACAAAATTTTCGAGAAATTAAGAGTTTTAAAGACGCACGCTGACTGCTGGTTTCCGTAATCTAAACGAGAAATTCCGGGTGATATGCGGTGAGGCCATTCCCTTCCGTTGAACTCGTCTCTTCACATTTGTTATGATGAGCTAAAAAAATCTGTAGGGTTCCATTTAAAAAATCGAAGTTGGGTCAATATCTCTGCAATAAAAAAATCAATAGAATAATATTATGCATTACCATATGTGCCCCTTGCATATAGTAGTTTTAGTGAAAACCGCATCTCAGTATCTGCAACGGTTCAGGAGAAAATTGATGGGAACATCTTAGGTGGGCCACACGGTATGTTACATTTCTTTCCATATCCACTTACACCCTGCTAGGGTTTGCCTCAGAACATCGGAGACCTGACGCAGTTTTGTCATGACCTAATCTGCTCTATCCCGCCACATCCAAACACATTTCGGCCTTTTCAATCAACTCGACCCAATCCATTCATCCTTGACCATGTTTCATCCCTCCCTATTCCATCCATTTTACCCCATTGTGACATCTCTCAGTCTCTCTCTCTGTCTCTCTCTGTGTCTCTCTGTCTCTCTCTTTTTCTATCTTCCTCTGTCTCTCTCAGTCTTTCTCTGTGTGTCTCTCTGTCTCCCTCTTTCTGTGTCTTTCTCTGTCTCTCTCAGTCTTTCTCTGTATCTTTCTGTGTCTCTGTGTGTGTGTCTCTCTCTCTGTGTTTCTCTCAGTCTCTCTGACACACTGTGTGTCTCTCTCAGTCTCTCTGTCACGCTCTGTCTCTCTCTGTCACTCTCTGCCTCTCTCTCTGTCTCTCTCTGTCTCTGGGACGCCCGGTGAGAGCGCGGGCAGGAAAGGATTCCCCGCCTCCTCCCCATTCCCGCGCAGCGGAGTAGAGCGGAGTGGAGCGCTCCCGAGCCGAGCGCGGTGCGCGAGGGCGTGCCGGCGAAATGTTAACTCTTATTGTGATTAATGTTTGCCAACGCGCTGGTTTTTCTGATGGTGCGTAGGATATGGCTGTCGCTCCCGTTTAGCGTTATTGATCTGTTGACCTGACGGAAGCAAGCCCTTCCGTGCAAATGTGTTCTCCTCTCGTCCCACCTACTGACGTGTTCCCAAGAATTTTCGAGCTGTTTCAAAACGGAGCGTTTACTCCCGCGAGTGAGGAGTGGAATGAGGATGTTGTACTTGTTAATTTGTCGATCAATACTACAAAGTCATCTGAATGTAACTATAATTCTTAGCAAGGGGTGTATTAAGACATAAGTACTCTATTCTGAGCCATTTATAACATATCTTTTATAATGTGTCTTGTATATCATCAAGTATTAATATAATTCGGTATGCACGTAACTGTTGCATCCTAAACTTTGTTAATCAAGTACTTTTATTGAAAGATATTAATATTAATTTGTAGAAGTCGTCAAATATCTGTTGTGCATAAAATCATTATTTTTCTTTCACATAATACGAAAGAAATTGATGAACATTAATGCAAGGTAAATTTTAATTTAAGATTGTATATATAAAATTCAGAAACAAGTTACAACATTATCTGAATAAACATATCTTTACAACAACATTTTTAGCATTTAAGTCAGCTTTTTCATTTCCAGTGATTGTCTTATGGAAAGGGAGCCATAGCAATTTAATGCTAAAACCTGATTGTTACAAAGAAGTTTAGACAAATTGGAAGTGGTCAAAAAAAGAAGACTTCCTAATGTGGAACTTGCATTGCAAATTTCTTCGCCGAAGCATCTTTCGAGAAAATTATAGTTTCTATCATTTGCACAATTGCCATATTTCATCGAACTTACCAACGCGATTCGCGCGCGCTATAGGGAATGTTTTCGTCCGGTTGCAAGTAGCAGATGAAGTGTGATAGTTACGTAATATTCTAATAGGTAGTTTGTATGGTTCTTAAAGGTACTTCGTGAAATTTTGACTTGTAGCACATTTTTTAATATCGTACCCTGTATTATTGGGGTTTACGTTGCGTAAGGATTTTTGAAAACTGAAGTCGATGTATACGTTCAAACAAATGGCGGCTTGAAACGTGCTATTCTTGCAAATACAAAAATAAATTATTAAAATACTTTTTAAAAGTGTTTTAATCTTTAATATAAAATGTTATAAGAAAGTGAAGGCTTCATAAATAATTTTAATTAATAAACATTTCAAAGTTCTGTCTTGCGATTTGAGGCAGTTTGCATGCGTTGAGGGGTGAATGGCTGATGTATCTTCATTCGGCTTTTCCCAATGGTTGGAAAACTTGAGAAGATTTTAGGTGCTGCGACCCCTTGCGGTAGGTTTGTTTTTGCTGCTCGTAAAAGGATAACCGTTCAAAAAATGACAATCCCTATCCTCCTCAAAGCCCTCACGAGAATGTACGAAAACTATCGATCTGTTAAGAGATTTCCTTCTTGAAGTAGTACATATGTTTAAATCAACTTCTACTGATGTAAAGGATAGTATTATCATAGCGACCTGTTATTTATAAGTTCAAATCAAATTTTGTTAAATTTTTAAATCTATCCTTATAGAAAAATGTAATGATGTAACTGAAGTTGCTAATGATCATTTAATTATAAAGCAACTTTATAAATAGTAAATAAATAAGTAAATAAATAAATAAAAACTGTGTGCATGCTTTTCTTTTATAACTTTGCCACAATGACTTTTGTTATCTTCCAGTTGTGTCTTTGAAACCACATCCCTGTACATGATTCACTCAGAAGACGCATTTGGTATATGAAAAACTTCTGGTAGGTAAATATTATTCGCGTTGCCCTCCTGTTGATACATAACAGAATAGTTCCAAGAGAGCAGTCAAACTGTATCAACAAATAAATCGGTAGTCAAAATAATCCGTACAAAGGAAAAAAACTACAATTTTCTGAGATCATTTCTCGCTTGATGTTTCATTGTCTTGGAAGTATCATTTCAGATTGTTTCCAGAGAGTGATTTACCCTCAATCAATATATTGTTGTGTATCGTGATTGAATTTTTGTGAATCTTTGTTGTTTCACATATGTACTTTCTATTTACAAATGTCTTTTGAATTAAAAGATTCATAGGTCTTTTTTCCTTACATTCATATTTTTCAAACACCACTTCACCTCTCCGCTCGCTGAATGTATTCGCCGATGCTCTTAAAAGGATTCCATTTCCTTGGTTGGGGACTTACATAACGATGAGGAAAACATTTCCTTAGACTTATGGAACAAAGCTATTTTAAAATTCAATTTTCTATACAAGAACCAGATTATTTGGAAAACGAGTTAGGTGTGAGATTCACTACAAGGCATTCTTTGCAAAGTAAATGATCTTATTGAATAACAAGTGAAGTGCACGTGTCATTCGGGTTCATCTTTTAATGGGAGATATTGATATTTGAAAACTTCAAATACCAAGTAAAGTAATTGTTGGAATTTCATAGACTTGAACAATATTCACAATTTCTTGTATCCTTTTTTATTGACTTGTAGCATTAATTAACGACGGCAAAAAATTCAATTCACATCTCTAGCTAATTTTTAAGCCTCTATGTATTTTATTACTAAACTTTAATCTTTTATACTTTGAAACATGCTATCTTTCACCAAACAGCGAAGAATCCACAAAGAATTAAATACACGAAAAGTGGAAGTAGTTATAAAATAGGAATCAAGTTTTTTTGCTTATTTCATCTGTTGTGCTTTTTATCAGTGCTCTGTTGTTGAATATATTTATTGAAAGTCAAAAAGCAGTAAATTATATATGTGATGTGTGGGAAAGTTACATTTACTCCTGAAGTAAAAGGTGATTGTTGCAATTAAAATGGAGTTTGAGATTATTCTTTAAACTGGAAAAGACAGAAATCCAGAGAAGATATTGTAGAAGTATATTCTTTAAATATTAGCTTTATAAATTAAGTGATTAAATGAAGGAGTGATCCGTAGATTTTGAAAATAAACTGGAGACAGGAGGTTGTTACTTGAACTCGGAGACTCCGGGACAATCCAGTTGAGGTGGGCACCCAATCAGTCGTCGTGTGCTTGGCGCGTTCATAAATCGAGCATGAAAATTTCATGATGCTGATTGATACGTTTGCTGGCCGTAATGCCAGGTAGCAAATCCCCGATGGCCGGCGTAGCACGCGGTTTTGACGGCGTGATTCCGACGTGCGAACGATCGCCCAGTGCTCCATTTGGCTTGGGCCCGGATCGTGTTGAACTTCTAATTGAACCGGCGTTGATCCGCTGTTCCCAAATGCCTGCTGTTTGCGGTGCGATGGTTAATGCGTTGTATTGTCAATTTGTCCTTCTGTGTCAATGACTTTCACAACAGCCCGCGCGACGGTATTTAAAGTCAGAGCTAGCATGTGCAGATCAACAATGAATAACTGCACATTTGAGAGGTAATTAAGAGGGAGCTCATAAGTTGAAAAGAAGTTGCGAATACCCAACACTAGGGTGATGTAGAAGGGCTATTAACCAAACAAAATGAGTGAATTAGTATTTTTTATTTTTTAAATCTTTATTTTTCTTTTTTGACGTGCAAAAAAAAAACGATCTGGATTTACAGTGTCTTATCATGGTTCATATGGACGATAACAAAAATTTTCTTGGAAGATGTCATTCAAAAACTTTCGCGGATGTTACTCAAAAACATTCACATTTTTTCCTGTGGCATATTTTCTGTGGTCTTTTTTATACTTTAAAAAATTGAATAAGACGTCACAAAAACGAAATGAACATGTATTATCTCTGTTTTAGTGAATAATTTACGTAGCATCCAATTCCAATGTATAGTCACAGATAAGGTAACTACTTCTCACGCAACACATTTGCTTCCGCTATCGACTGAATGAAACTGATGTGATGGGGCAATGGTACGGTAAAGCAACATTGCGGATGGAATTGTAAAGAAAAGAGGGTCTCAATGGGGTCAATATCGATCCTCAGAGGGCTGATGAAGGTTTCAAGGAGGTCAATGACGGAGGCATCGTTAGAGAGGGATGATCCAAATTCGCCCCGGTGACTGATCAGTACATTAATGATCAATATGCCATTGATTTGATTGATACATATGTGTGATTTTATCAATATGCCATTTAAATATTAATGAAGTTGGTAATTAATTTTTTATCTTTAAAACATCTAATATGGAGGGGTATGGTATAATTGTGGATGGCGAGGACGAAACGTGTTGGAGAGAGTAGCATGACGGGAATAATAATAATAATAATAATAATAATAATAATAATAATAATAATAATAATAATAATAATAATAATAATAATAATAATGACCATTAATTTGGTGAGGGTTGGGCATCAAATCCGCTCCTCCGCCTAACCACGTAATACATACATTTATAAATTAAAATTGAATAGTATTCAGAGAAACATTTAGAAAATAACAGTAAAATACAACTTAGAGATGTCTTGCCTCTGGGCCCACAAAATCAAAAAAAAAAACAACGTCCCAGTATTTGCCGTAAACGGCCGGAGAAAACCAGGGAAAACAAAGGATGTGTGCGTGCTCTTGGACATTGAGCAACAAAAATAAAATATTAAAAATATTTTTAAAAACATTACTGACAAAGGAAAACTCTAAAGGCATGTCCAAAAATAAATTATGAAAGTTAATAATTTTGCCAACGCATCAAATGTTAACAAAAAATCTCAACTACAATAAAGAATCTTAAAAAATTAACGACATGAGAGTGCATACGTACAACCATCCGTCTAGGATGACAGCTTAGGGTCGATTTTAATTTACAACCTCATGTACTAAGGTAAAAAATATCATGTCAGAGCCATGACAAGTTAAACAGTAAAGAATTAAAAGTTACTATTGGATAATACAAAAATTTTTCTAATCCTATAAAATACTTAATTTAAACTAATTATACTTTTGTCGATTAAAATTAAGAACTAACTTAAGAAATGAAAGAAAAACTGTTAAAAATGCCATATAAAACATTACATTTACCTTACAATTTTAAACAATTCAATACACATTTTCACATCATACAATATCAGCTCAGAAAATCTCTTTAAATGTTTTTTGAATGATCGCAATGTTTTACAGTTCCTAACATTTACTAGAAGGCTATTCCACTCTCTGGTCTTTGCTGCTAAGTTATATTGTAAAAATTTGTGTTGTTCATAGGAATATTGCATGGCAAGGATTTCCGAAATCTTCTTGTTTTGAGATAAGAAATTTGATGAGAGAGATAAGTAAGTATATCGGTATTTAATATTTTTGTGGAAAAGGTACTAACTACGAAACACTCGTCGACTTTTCAAATTTAATATGTGATTTCCTTTGTAATATCCTGATATGTGATCATACTTTCTGATGTTTTATTGACACTTAACACATGCATTTTGAACTCTTTGAAGGCCATCAGTGGTTGATTTCTTTACGTTACCAATCTTTTAAGTTACACTGTTTAAGTTACATAAATGAAATACAATTAAAAATATCAAATTCTAGTCATTACATGGAATGATGAAGTAAGAAACTCACGATATAAATCAGTTAAAATTGGAAGTCTAAACTGAAACCTATTTGACTTATATGACTTAAAATGAAACTTATTATAAATTGAAAGTTATCCAGTGTTTTGGATCTCCTGTTTCATTTAGATCTTGTTGGTTCCGACATTTCGCAGCTTCACGGGCGGTGGGAGGGGGGCAAGGGCGTGCCCCGCGCGGGGGTGCGGCGCGGGAGCCGCGCGGGTGCGTGCGCATAAACCGCGTGCCAGTGCGTGTCGAGATATAATCAGCCGCGTGCGCATTGGCGAACACGCTCCCACCTGCCGCTGGGATTTTAAAACCGCGCGCTCCGATGCACGAAAGCGCGCGAGGTGCTACATTTAGACGTGGCGAACATCCACGGCCTCAATGCAAATCTATCTATGAAAGAGACTACCGAAATAAAGCAAGAACTTTTTTGGGCGGGGGGTGGAACGGTCGTGTTGCTGGAGTGTTTGAAAAATACTAAATCATTGGAGAGAATAATCGACAGTAAACTGACTCGAGAATATCGGTGTAAGTATGGATCTGAATAAAGGTCGGTACTGGTCTTGCATAGTATCAGTTATAGAAAATGTTTACAAGTGATATATAAAATATTGAACCTCAATTTCTTGCTGAGAAATTAAGAGTAAAATTTAACAATATTGATTTCAATATTATACAAATGTTCTACTTCTTCAATGAGACATCTACTTCTTTTACTCAGTGTTACAGAAAGTAATATCGCAAGAAGTGGGCATGCGTATTAACAATGGTGGGTAAGTGAAGGTGAATAAAGGCAGATGTAATAACTTGCCTTATTACTTCTTCAGAATAATGTAACTAATTCAAATCTCGTAATGGATGTGGACACAGAACCCACACATATCTCAGATGTCAACAATGTTGCAATATTTGTATTATAATACATAATACCTTTCATTATCAAAATGTAGGATTAAAAGCTGAAACTGCTACAATTTCTACTCTCAACTGAACTCTACTCTCTACTCTGAACTCTACTTTTTCCGTAGAGACTAACAATTTTTCTCTCCAGGAACGTCATCTCACAATAGTTTCCTCGGCCAACCTAGATATGTTTTTACTAAATGTTTCTCAACCATTGTGCCTCCAAGCAATCTTCCAGTTTTGTTCTTGAAAGTCTCTCTTGAACTGTCTGTATTCCACCAAGTGCAAACCCTTCTGCATCTTATAGCGTTTCAATCTTTCTCTGTTTCTTGATTTGTTTAGAGTGGTCTTTGTCAGAATTTTCCTGAAAACGTTCATCACAGGAGTTTCTAGAAAAGGTGGGTCCAGAACGTTCCAGAAAGGGCTGTACCTCGTTTAACACACGCATACAAATAAGTGGAATCAGCGACAGATACTATTGTAGCTTGTCGCTCTCGTTTGGTATAGTTACGGCGTTTCTATTTCCTCTTTTAAGGCTTTCATTTTTAGAACATTTCTTTCATTGAGTGATAGTGTCGTCTTGCAACGCTTGTCAGTTTACAAAACAACTCGGAGCCGACGCCGCGCGTAATCGCTTCCAGGAAACTCCGGCGTTCTCTCTCAGCTCATAAACATAGAACCTTACCTGCACTTTGGTATCTGCCGAGTTATTTTGAGAACTGTTCTGCATTTGAGGCAATATAAAGAATGTTGAATTTGTTTTTCAAAAGTGGACGTGCCCATCTCTGTCTCCAACGAAAGGACATAGTACCGAAAATATTGAATGTCTTTGTTCACTTCCTAATGTGATATTACTTTTCATCTCTTCTCTGATATTTTTTCTATTGTCGAATCTGGATACTTTTTCAACAAACATCTAATACTATGACTGAGATTGCTTCGACTGCTATTGTTAATATTGTTATTTCTACCGTTGACCTGCTATACTCACAAATTCTTTTAATGTTATCACTAATTTTACTAAATTTTCTTCCAATTTAATCATGGATTCGACAAGCAACGCATTACTCCTTACCTGTTGCATGTGGACGTGTATTGATATATATTTTAATTTATTTCGATCTCATGAAAATTACTTTCCATATAGAACATTAAAACAATGTACGGATTTGAATATGAGTTCGTAAGCTTACTATACTAACTTGATAGATGACTTCTCGACTGACTAGCAAAATGGTGTTCATGGACTCCTTGTTATACCAATTAACGCGTCCTTGGCTAAACTAAAAATGTTCCAGAATGTCTTCAACGATTTTCTATTAATAGGCCTTAATATTTCCCACAAAATTAATACGCGGTCGCGAATTTCCCCATCTGTTTCGTCCTAAACACCTACTCGCTACTGACTATATTCAGCTACTTTGAAAAATCCTTCCATCTACGGAGCTACCCTAAAATTCATCCCCTCGAAACACAGACTCTACGTTTTTTAAATTCCCAATTACAATTGAACCCTACAATTTACGCAATACCAAGCTCTCAAAACTCAAACTCGTCATAAATTCCCGCCTCACTATCATTTACATAATAGCCAGCGTATGCTGAAAATTTGTTCGCATCTCACCAACTGCTTACGTGTGCTCGCTTCAATGTTTTTCTAGAGTGGATCCATGCGTCCTTTTAAAGATCATGGCTGTCAACGCCCTCTCTACACTTTTTCATATGATGCGTACGGGGCTGTGACCATCTGTTCAGCATAATGACACCAAACCTGGAATATTACATCATGTTGATCGTTTGTCCTAATAACACGTATTCTTTGACTTCCGCGATTGAAAACAATCCTATATTTTTGACGCTAGATGCCAATTCTATCATTAAAACTAAGATCAGGGTTCTTCGCTTATCGCACCAACAAGAAAAATGTTAATACTGATATGTAGAAACTTAATGTAATGTGCGGGCAAATCATTATAGTATGGTTTATTAAATACATGTTTAAATTCTTGTTTAACCCGCTAGCCTTGTGAGAAAAATCTAACAATTCTGGATTTATTTTAATAGCATTGACATCTTTGAACGCACGGAGATAGCGTTCGAGCAATATCTTCCCGCACGATTCATCTCTGCATCCGTTCATCGCTCTTATCAATTCTGCGAAGTGAGAAAATATGAAGGCGCTGATTATTGAGGCGCGTCGTGTGAGATATTTTCTCGCGCGCCAACAATCGCGTCACATGTCGAAACATTTATCGCCTCGACTTTCCTCCCACTTATTTACTCTTTTTTGTCCTGGGTGCTTGCGTGAAGATCATAAAAGCTGTAGGTCTCATATTGACCGTGTTTTTTACAATTTATATCAAAGGTATGATTCGTAGATTTAGCAAGAACATTGTCCGCCATACCCTCACTGTAGTTTTTGCTTCTTAGTTTTGTTTCCTTTTTGAAATAAAAAGTTATGTCGGGGAACAACCAAGATGACACGCTTATTGTCCGATGAGACAATCCAAGTTCACGCATCATTGATATATTATTGCACCAAATCTCTCTGTAAAAACACACAAGAAAAATTATTTGTTTGCAATGAATGTAGATATGATGAAGCTTATTTCAGTTCAGAAATGTCCCTGTAGGGGTGTGTGATGTGGTGAAATTATATTGTTTATTGCATAATTGCATTTTACCATATCGCCGTTTTTAAATTTTCTTTGTACAATACTTCACTACATGTCTGTGATTTGATTCCAAGGCTTATTATAAACACAAATTATGAGTCTGCATGACATATACATGCTTTATTATATCTATACAAATTATAGAACTAAGTAATAAATATCTCGGAATATTAATGCAGGAATTTGATTCATAATGAAACAATAAATTCGACATAAACAGTTGTTAGATAACATTTAACACGCGCGTAATCGCGTTACAAAAATATGCGCGAGTAACGGCGGGTTTAATACATTGCAATTTTTTTTGGGTCTGCCATTGTTGACTTTCTTCGGTACCGGAATAATGTTGGTATGTGACTGATTACACACGCCGTGCGCGAAACGAAGTTTCTCGTGCTTGTTTTCCGTGTAGGAAACAACTAATCGTTTCACAGTGTGCGAAAAATCGCTAAACATTTGCGAAACGTCTGTAACGATTCACAATTGTCATTCCTCTTGACGTCTTTATTTATTATTAACAAACAATCGTGTTGCGACACTGACAGGAAGCTATCTCACTTTTGTGGAAGTAAGATATTTATTGTCATTTCATATTCAATTTATATTGATTTACTTGGCGTATTGCGTTTCGCTCACGGCGTGTTAAAAAAATAGTATACGCAACACGGGCTCGAGCTGATTCCCGCACTCTTCTTTGTTTTGACAAAATCCACTTGTGCGTGAATCACCTGTTTCGCTTGTTACGTAAACTACAAATTTTCTACTCCCATTGTATAGTTCTGTCCTCTAATGTTTGCAACCCTGTGCATAATGATACTAATTACAACACAGATTTGATTATAATACAGGCCCTTGACCAACTACAGAGAAGTTTACAAACCAATTATTGACATTTAATTGATTTTTGAGAATAGTTCTAGTAAATGTTTCAATCGATTGTGTACATTAAAATTGCATTTAGTTTTACTTTATACTGGTATGTTTTAATTTCTTTTATTAGTAGTAATTTTTTACGTGGAATATTATTTAAAATAATTTGGCCGTAATTTCACTTTGATCCTATTTGACTAGTGGACAGGTAAACCAAAGCCATCTGCCTAGGCTATGGTAATGAGGTGTCCGCGAGGTGGCCTTGGCTGAATTCTGCATGTCAACTGCCACAAAACGATTCAATGTAAAATTTTATGTTATAAAAGTTTTCATAATTCGTAGAACCTTATGAAACTCGATGTAGTGGTATTACTACACTCATGTGAAGTTTACGAAACTCGTTCGTATCGTAATATCACACTCCTGTATTATGACCATCATTGTATCGTAATTTACTACTTCAGTATTGAATTAGGCATTGCTGCTCTCGGTCCCCTGCATCACGTCTGTTCCATGTGCGTCTAGCCGCTGTCCCCGTCCCCGCCCCAGGGTGCCGCCAGGGGGCGCGCTAATCCGATCCACCCAGCCGCCACTTCAAAGCAAATTACTTGTGTCCCGCCGCCCCGCCACGCCACGCCCCTCCGCCACGGCCCCAAGACGCGCACACGTCCCCGCCGGCCCACCGCCCCCGCTTCCGCCACTCCCCCGCCGCCACACTACCCCATCTCTCCAGTTATCCTCGCTGCTCTTCCCCGCCGTCCTGCCACTGTTGCTCGCCCGGTCGCTAGTGTCCCCGCTTCTAGCCATTCCAAGTCCACCTCACTGCCCTGCTACCATGCAATCCCACCGCCATGCTACCCCATTGCTCCAGTTATCCTCTCTGCTATCCCCGCCGTGGTCTTCCCCACCGTCCTCCCATTATAGCTCTCGCGGTCGCTACAGAGTGTCCCCGCTTCTAGCCATTCCAAGTCCACCTCACTGCCCGGCTACCACGCAATCCCATCGCCCCTACCGCTCCAGTTATCCTCGCTGCTACACCCACCAACCTCTTCCGTCCTGCCACTGTAGCTCTCCCGGTCTCAGCAGACTGTCTCCGCTTCTAGCCACTTCAAAGACCGCCTCGCTGCCCCGCTGCCATGCAATCCCACCGCCGCGCTACCCCATTGCTCCAGTTATCCTTGCTGCTATTCCCACCGTGCTCTTCCCCGCCGTCCAGCCACTACAGCTCTCGCGGTCCGGCCGTCATCCGGTCCCGGCAACAGAGTGTCCCCGCTTCTAGCCACTCCAAGCCCACCTCGCTGCCCCCCTACTATGCAATCCTACCGCCGTGCTACCCTACTGCTCCAGTTATTCTTGCGACTACACCCACAATGCTCTACCACGCCGTCCTGTCACCCTAGTTCCCCGGTCGCAACACTCTCCCCGCTGATCAGCCATCCCAGAGACCCTTACCACTTTGCTGTCCTCATCGCTCATGCCGTGGCCTCCGCAATTCCACCGTCGTGTCTCTCCCCAGCGCCATGTTTCCTCACCGCTGATGTTATTCCGCCGTTCCTTACATCTTGCTGCTACCACTCTCCTGAAACACCGCTATCCCCAGCGTCTTGCCTCCCCATCACCTCAGTTGGGTCAGCCTCAACAGCTTCCATGCGTCCCCAGCGTTTCATCATCCTTTATTTTGACTTTCACACCATTCTCACCTCTCCTTTCCCATTCACTCTACTATCCACTCATCCACCTCCTCCTTACTCGCACCACATCCTCCACGTCTAATATATTCCCTACGCCCACCGTGTCGAACTCTCATCGTTCCCCACACTCTTACCGTGTTCCCCACCCCTCCATTTACGTTGCCTTGCCACCCAGCCCTTTCCGACACCATTCCTACAGCCATCCTCTCTTTCCCTTCTGTCCCCGTCACTACATCCACTGTCAGCCCCTGCACCGCAGCTCTCGGCATCACTACCGTGGACTTCAGTCACTACCATCGTAAAGGCCAAAGCTAACATGGCGTCGCCCGTTGATCTCGTCAATTTGATGCACTCTCCCTTCGACCACGCCCTTTAACTACCGTCCGCACTCTGCCACCCTTTTGGGAACAGCAAACAAGGGTCATCTTATTACCGTGCTTGTCCCCTTCCCTTTAACATTTCGTCCACAATCCTTCCCAGTGTACGTTTCCGTAATTCGGATAAAGTCACGCAACGTACCCCAATCCATTCATGTCCTATTCTATCCTATCTCGTCCCATTTCAACAGGTTTTTATTCTCAAAACCAGCCGCGCCGTCTATTGACGTGTTCTTTAGTAGCATGATTGAGAAAATTAGCCGCATTCCTCGCCAATCCGATTGACATCGATTGAACCATTCCTGGCGACCTCACGACTAACCCATGACGACACCACTATTTCAGCTGGTGTTGCGTTTTCTCCTTCAGTGAGGAGTCTCCAGGCTCCATCTGTCTCCCTCCCCCTTCTCCGACACTCAACAAGCACCCGTCATGAGAGTGGGCGAGACAAAATTTGCTCTCACATATTGGATCCACAATACCTTATTTTCCAGACATTTGTACAGCACTTTACTGAGCCAGCATTGTTGTTTGCTCTCTGCAACGACTCTAGCCGGGACATTCTAGCCTTTAAGTCCTGCCTGTAACTTATTTTCGTCACAAGGTAGGTAGCTAGATGAAATTAATCCACTACCGAGAACAAAATTATTTTCACCGGCTGCTCGGATTGGTAGTCTTCCGTGGTTTGTCCGTTCAACACTAAGTGAGCGCAGGAGCAGAATCCTAAAACTTGGGCGATGAATTGCATGTGATCATTTATTTTCACTTTCCTGACACGTTTCCTCGTACACTTACATGCACTTGAAGTATGGTCGGTGTCGGATATCACTTACAATGGGGGAGGAACACCACCAACGTCCGGAAAAAAACATTCACTTCTTACGGGATTATTGTTCATAGCAGAGGAGTGTCCGCAAGCAGCAACTAATCAATCAATAAATCATAGCGCTGCGGTTTATTCCCCCTTCAACTGCATAGTGATTTCTTTTCCAACCATCTCCACAGAACTACATCCCCAGCCATGTTCATAGTTCTTCCTTTTCAGATCAACTCGATTGTTTAGCTGTCGTCTGCGCCCTCCAAATCCCTATTACAGCACTTTATGTGACATAAGACATCTTGTCGCAAACTCTAAGCAGGCAGGTTCTCTTTTTTCTGAGGTCTGATGCTCAACTTTGTGTTGTAGGAGAGTGCCTTGCGTCTGACCTTTTGGCCATCCCATGATGTCAGAGACTAAATCCATCTTTAACTCATTACCATTCCTTCGCACGTTATGTTAGATGAGATACATTTTATAGTAGCATAAAATTCTCTATTTTGCTAATACTAGAGCCGTATGACCATATCTAAAGTGAATGAATAAGTAGGTTGGTTGGTTGCATAGGTGATTATACTTTTTTATGAATTATAATGGAATAATTGACAAGTGGAAGAGAGAGGAAAGAGGAGATCTTGAGAAAACTAGCACCGGAACTGGTTAGTTCACTATCATTACCTGATACTATCACTATACACTATACATGATAACTATGAGCGATCACCGCACACAAATCGACCGGAATTCGAACTCTAGTTCTCATGAATGTGTGAAGCGGCAATAGATTATTTTGATGCAAAGATATTGCGATATCTGGGATCCATTCGTGCACATCAATGGCAGTTGTAGAAAAATATCTCCTTCCAAATAACATAGAAAACATTGACGTAAATGAACACGAAATGTATACTTCTTAAATTGATTTATTATTTGGTGTATTTGGGCGAGTCAACAACTTTATTAATAATTTTCGTAAGTATAGTACATGCTATATTCCTGGAGGTAGTGATATACAGCCACCTGTACCACGAGATTTGGCACCCAACTCCATTCTCTATCCTAGCCAACAACTATTTCTTCCCGACTAGATTTACTATGTAATTAAGTCTACATAATCCGCAATGTGCACTTAGAAATTTATTTTATTCTCTCTTTCAGTTCACTTTCTTCAGATTTTACGCAGTGCAGCTTCTTAAATCACCTCAACTCTTAAACCCATCTCTTATCTCTCTTCACATCAAATTTCTAGTTCCTTCAAAGCCATCTCCTTTCTTCTTCCGTTAGAAATTCTCCCTCCATCTCCTCTTTCTCCGCCAATTCCCCGACTTCCCACTCCTTGCCTATAACTTTCCCTCACTCTTATCACGTTCCTTTTAACCCTACACGCCTGAGCGTGCGCTGAAGTATTCCCACTCTCCCTGCCTCTGCCGAGTCATTGTCGTTGTCGTCTCCGCTTCCACTGTGGCGGAAATACTCGGAATAAGCGCCGCCTCCGCTCCTTCGTCTCTCTCCACCGTCCCCTTCACTTCCGGAGCCACCACCGTCACCGTCCATCGCGTGTCCCATATTAGACGCCTCCCCTCCTTACTCAGCTCGCCTCCTCCGCCTCCGCCACAGCCACTGCAG
Source organism: Teleogryllus occipitalis (assembly GCA_011170035.1). NCBI lineage: Eukaryota > Metazoa > Arthropoda > Insecta > Orthoptera > Gryllidae > Teleogryllus > Teleogryllus occipitalis. The sequence goes on from BLKR01003408.1 coordinate 63,915, forward strand.
TCATCACCATTGCCACCGTCACAACCCTGCGGTCACCATCACCTTTCACTGTTATCATCACCATCACAACCACCACCACCATCACCTTACAGGCGGAGGTGGCTCACGGCTTCAACTGATGACACTGCAGTGCCTCTGTCCAGGAGGTCCTAGTTTTCCTTCCCGATGGTGATAAGATTTTCGACAGTAGCTAGAAATCTAAGCCGAGTTCATCCGCTATTTGGAGGAAAATCCTAGTGGCCGGCTGTTCTGATCGGTAGTTTTCCGAGATTTCTTCGGTCAACACCAGACGAATGCGGGAGCAGTACTGTAACAAATGGGCCGCGGACGAGATTTTCTTTTCTTCCTTGTCCTTTCTTCACCTCTGACTTGCACACACACTTGCAGGCACCACTCAAGAGTGTAGATGGTGGGGTGATGCGCGCTCAGGTGGGAGATGCCTGGTTACGAAAAAACTCAATGTGTAGGTGGGCGCTGAATCTCGCCATCCAACGGGGAAGATCTCTGCCAACTCCCGCGAGGAAAATCATGCACTACACTTACGAAACTAATGACATTAGCGATTGACGCGCCCGGAAACACTAATTATTCAATCATTTATTGAAAGCATCACTATCTCCACCAGCGTCTCCACCACCTTCAGCGCTATGATCATTACCACCATCACTGCCCGCCGTCATTACTAACTACTTCCTCCTGCTTCTCTGCAGCCAATTCTTCTGCTTCTGCGCGTCAATCGTTCATTAAATCGATCACCATCACCCCACCATCACCATTACGATCATCACCACCGTCACCGCTCGCCGTCTTGGTGTCCGCTTCTTCTTACTTCTTCGCAGCCAATTCTTCTGCTTCTCCACTTCAATCATTTATTGAATCCATCACCATCACGGCTACGATCATCACCGCAGTTACCGTGCACCTTCTTCCTGCTTCTCCGCAGCCATTTCTTCTGCTTCTGCGCTTCATTCATTGATCACATCACCATCTGCACCAATATCACCACTACGATCATCACCACCGTCACCACGAACCGTCTTATTGCCCACATTCTCCTGCTTCTCCGCAGCCAATTCTTATGGTTTTGCGCGTCAATCATTTATTGAATCGATCACCATCTCCACCACCATCTCCGCTACCATCATCACCACCGTCTTGGTGTCCACTTCCTCCTGCTTGTCCGCAGCCAATTCTTTTGCTTCTGCGCTTCATTCATTCAACACATCACCATCTCCACCACCATCTCCGCTACGATCATCACCACCATCTTGGTGTCCACTTCTTTCTGCTTGTCCGCAGTCAATTCTTCTGCGTCTCCGCTTCAACCATTCGTTGAATCGATCACCATCTCCACCACCATCACCGCTACGATCATCACCACCGTCACCGCGCGCCGTCTTGGTGTCCGCTTCTTCCTGCTTGTCCGCCGCCACCGCTTCTCCTCCTCTTCTCCGCCGCTCTCAGTTGTCAGCAGGGGCGGTAATTCTCGAGGGCCGTCTCCTCGCCCAGTGGCCCTGCCTCCGCCCGGCGCCCCGCGGAGGAGAAGGCGGCGCGGGACGGCAGCGGGCCGAATTTGCGATGCAGTTTGGTGCCCGTTTATCGGAAATGGGATCGGACCCGGCTAACTCTGCGAATAAATTGCTTGTTTGTTTGTAACGTGTAGGTAATTCTGGGGCTGAAAATACGTTGTAGTTACTTTTCTGCTGGGATCATCGTTTTACGAAAGTGGGTGTTTCGTTTTCGTTTCGAGGAGGAGGATCAATGAACTTACTCGTGGGAGTGGAAATGTTTATATCAATACGTCATGATCATTCTGATAATTCTCTTCGCTGCGATGTTTACCTATTACTGCGAAATATGTTAATCAATGTCTGGTGATGTTTGAATGTCTGACACCATTTACTTATATAATTAAACGTATTTGAATATTTTATTTTATCCTTATAGGTACTTATACTCTTATGAAAAAATTTACATAGTGGTGTCTTAAACTATCTTAAAATTATTTCTGGAGTTACTAATCTCAACTCTAGAACGCGTCACTTTCCAGTACATCTAGAAAGCATAGTGGAATCGTTTTAGCTCCAAATCTGTAGTGATTCTTCTAGAGAAGTACGAGTAAAGAGTGCAACACTGTTATTCTATCACTCCGAAACCCACTTAAGAATAATAATTTAGGTATTATTATCTTTTAGTGTGTATTGTATTAGTATACAATGGTGTTATTGCAACGTATTAAAATCAATAAACCGAATTTTAACAATAACACAGTTTCTTGGTCTTCTTTACTAATTTTTCATTATCCAACTTATACCTGCAACAAAGTGTATATATTTTACGAAGAAAGCATAAGCATACTCTGAAAGAATGAACCGTCCAGAAGGAGATGTACATTTTCTGCGTAGCTCGGTCACCCAAACAAGTAATATTTATTCTTAAAGTCTATTTACATAGCTAACTTATGGCTTAGCTTATAAACTAGATACTTACAAACAAATCTAAATCTACTTTGTCTAACATATTGGCTTAATCTAACACCGAACATTATTTTCATTATTTACAGTAAGCATACACATACACTTATAAAAACATACAATTATAAACATTACACATGAACTCGTATAAAAATTATTTGGACTAAACATGCATCAATAGGGCATAGTCCTGTGACATCTCCTCTGTCCACGTGCTACACGCGGCGCCCCACACACAATCGGCCCGTTCACGGCGACTGGGCTCCGCCCATCCCTCCCATGCTCTCTGGGGAGCACGCTAGCCCGCGGCTAATCCGGCGCCGCCCCCGAGGAGAGTCGCTGCGCCGGCTCGGCTCCGCTGGCGCGTGCACCGCGCCCCACCGCTGCTTCCAGGAGCCCTCCGAATTTCGAAATGAATTCGTCCAACATAAGAGTCATTAGAACATGTTTTTAATTTATTACACTTTCTTGCCTCTACTGATCTACGAGATATAAATGAAAGGAACATAAAGACCGAAGTACGCTGGTAAACGGAAAAAGAATACACTGGAACCTACATTTGTTTGTAGGAATGGTATTGTTGTAATAAGGACATTAAAACTAATATAAGTATTTAATTTAATACTATAAGTATCATCTGAAACAAAAAGTTACAAGCACTTCATAAATGCCTCGGGTCCCAAGTCGCCAGTTAAATTAGGAAGGACAGTTGTCACCATTATATTTGAACGTGGTGTTTTCTAGTCGTTTGCACATGCATTATTACATTTTGTCGGGTTTTTATTACTATTCTTAAAGAGTATAATTATTTTTTGCTTTGCTTTCCATCTGATATATCAGCATATTACCGTAACAATATGCATTTTACGAACTAACGCGATAAAGATACTTTAATTTTTATTTTATACAGAAAAAAACAAATAATTAACAGCAAAAAATATTCACAAATATTTTAATAGAATGAAAGTAATGTTGACTTGCGCTTTTACATGAATCTCCAGGCTCCGCCTTCCCTCAATGAAATTCACACTTTTGGTCATTGAATCAAAAGATCAAATTAAACAGGAATAATATCTCCCCGAAATTTCGAATGCCATAAAAGCAGCGCCAGTAAAACCCTCCCGCTTTCCGAACTTTCGTAACAGCTGGAGTAGGTGATTGTTCCACACTAACATCCTCACATCAGTCCATCTATTAGCTATCACGAAGGCCTTGATACGGGCTCCTCCTCTGCGCCTGGTTTATAGCGGCGTGTAACGATTCCTGCGACTGGGGGGACGCGGAGGGCGGGGAGAGCGGGGGGGCGAAGGGAGCGAGGGAATGCAGAGCGCGCCGTGCCGCGACTGATACAGCCCGAGTTTCTATCTCCGCGATTAATTTCCAAATAATGTAAGCTAATTGTCCCGCGACGGGCCGAGACCTTCGCCCGCGCCGCTTTTTAATGTTTCCTCCGTGCGCGGTTTTACTGCTGTTCTGCGCTTCTGGGCCGCTCGCCAGCGCGATACGGCGCCGCCCGCGACCCTCCCCGCCCCTCCTCGTTCTCCCTCGCCCCTCTTCGCCGCTCCTCGCCCCTCCTCGCCCCTACTCGCCTCTACTCGCCCCTCCTCGCCCCTCCTCGCCCCTCCTGTTCCCTCCTCGCCCCTCCTGTTCCCTCCTCTGCCACTCCCCGTCCCGTCCCTACAAGCCCTTCCAGCCCCGCCCATCCAGTACCCGCCACTCCCCCCCGCTCCCAGTCTCCATTGACCTTCTTATCCCTCCACGCCCCTCCTCGCCTCTTCTGGCCCTTCCCCGCCCCTCCCGCCTCCTTCCCTGCACCTCCTCGTCATGTCCCTCCTCGCTCCCCCCTCCCCTCCCATCGCCGTCCCTCCCGTCCCCACCCCGCCCCCCCCGCCCCTCCCCGCCCCATCGGCTATCACACTCCCCTTCGCCCCCCCACACCCCTCCTAACCCTTCCTCGCCCCTCTTACCCCGCGTCCCGTCCCTCTACGCCTTCCCCAACCCCCCTTTTAGTCCCCGCCCCTCCTTGCCCTGCTACCCGGCCTTGTCACTCCTCGCCCCTCCACGCCCCTCCCGGCCCTCCGCTCCTGGGCCCCGCCCCTGGGCGCTGCGCTGGGGCGAAAAGGCGCCGCTGGGTTGCCGCTCCCGTTACCGCTTGGGAACACCGTACACTCGCCGGCAAAGTGAGGTAGTGTTCTCTGTCGCCTGGGTGACCTATGGAGTGGGGGTTAGACTTCTCGATTTTCACTGCTAGATCTGGACATCGAGTCCCTGTCGGTTCATGTGGATAAAGCGAGAGGATTAAGCTACAGTGGATAAAGCTGCTTTCTCACAACGCTTTTCTGTTTTTTCAGTTTCTCATTTCAATATTCCTCCAACGTCGTCCATTTAAATTCTTGATAATTGCATTATCGTCAAATCATTCACACATTCTACTTGTTTGCTTATTGAGGCAAAGGTTTGAACAGTAAGGGTAAGATTTGAACACAGCCGTCCTTAAAGAATTGTAATATTACCTAGTACACCCTCATCGGCCTCTCTTGCAATATCAACGTCCTTAGTTTTACTTTCGCCCTCTCACTTTGCCTCGCCAAAACGTTTTCTTGTGTAACCTACCATATTCAACTTCAATACCGCCACACTGCTTCCGTTTTCGCCGCACATTTATTTCTCTATTTCTCTCACTACGACACTTGCCGCAATATTCACAACCCCCCTCATCCCCTCACCTGATCACCCACGCCAGCACACTCGTCACAAGGGCTCCCAACATCGCGGCCTACTTGCAAACAACCTCGCCACTCCCTTGCCATCAACACCTGCCTCCAGCCTCGCCACGACTTTCAGATTGTTATCTCACTTGTCACCAATCTTGCTGACATTTTCGCCACCACATCTGTCATCAAGTTCGCCGTAACCCTTCTATCTACACTTGTAATTATATTGGCATTTCCTCTCGTTCCGTCGCCATCTTGTCGTCATCTTCTTGCTCCTCCAAACACATTTGTGTCTCTTTCAAATGAAACCATTATCGAATTAGTTTATATTATAACAAAAAGTCATGTTGCACAGTACGATTTCATCTGGGGCTTATTCTCAATGAATTTGCTATTGAGGGAATAATGGTTGAGCTGTCCTCGAATTAGAAACAAGGAAAATTACAGAACCCTGAGAAATGTTTTTTGATTATTCCACTGTCTGGGTTGATGAAATCCTACTTCAGTTGACAATTAAGCAAATGAAACAATCTGGCAATTGCATATTTTGGCAATCTGACAAAATCAGACACATGAAGTATCACATTTCACAAACTTCTGTGTATTTATGAATCCATACTTTCTCATGAACTAGATCGCGCCAGGAAAGTCTGCCCACAAACTGGAGCTGGCATAAAAAATTATTTTGGTAACAGCGTGTAACAAAAGAAAACGTAAATATAACACTCGTTACAATCATAACAGATGAAGGAAGTACTGTCCCCTTCATTTATTTCCCAGCAATCTTTCGCTACCAACATTGGCATTTTTAATAGGAGGCCCTGACTCAGCCAAATGTGAAGTGACTTTCTTGATGTACTATATTATTCCCATAAAAAACTCGTTTCATGTGAGCTATGATGTCCAAAAATAGTATCTTGTGTTCTAATTACTCTCTCAAGCTGGGTTAATTTTACTAACAATACACATATCAAAATCTCTCCCCAACGGTGCTTTGGCTTCTTCAGTACAACCGCTTTCACTAAATGTAATAATGAGACCATTCTGAATAGAATTTGTGGAGGACAATGCGAATCGCATCAAGCTTTTTCGCAATTCTTCCGCGTCCCTGCCACTCATGCCATTATTGCATCATCGTTTTTCGTTTCAACTCTTCATAATCCTCTATCCGCAGAATATTTCCAGATAAGACTATTAGGCAATAATAAATAATATCAACCAGTGCTCCGAAGATAAACGTTGCGATATCACAAAGCACCTTACTCCAACTATTTTCTCATGAACCATAGACCACATTAATTTAAGGTAATGAACCATTTTAGAAAAAATTGGGGAGGGGGAGAATGTTCAACTGAAAAACAGATCAAACCCCTCGAGTCTCTTTTAAGTTATTATTTGTTCAGATGCTCGCGCGGGATATGCACATTCTCCAAAAAACTTTAAAATGCTATAAAGCGTTGATGAATGAAACAAAATAAAATCCTCCTGTATTATTTCAATATACATACTTTTTATGGCTATTACAGGCAACCAATCTTTTCAACGAGATATATAAGGAAAGAATCTCACGGATACGTGACGAATTGCATTTTGACTGTAAAAACTGAAGGATTTGGTGAAAAAAGCATCTAACTATTCGTTTTAAATGCAACCCGCAACACTCGATAGCTTTGTAGTTAAATAACTCCTAAAAGAAGCGTTTGAGAGTAAAAATTCTATTACATTCAGTTCCATTACACTTTTGCTGGTTCGCTTTTCGATTCTACCCCACTTATTCATAGCCTGTAGAATCAGCAACTGTAAGTGAAATTAAACTAATTTCTTGATATTCTACGCGATTGAATTACGCGTGTTTTCCTCCCTACTCGGTAATAACGTTAAATGAAAATAGTTTGTATTGGCGAGGGTGTATTGTATTGTAATCAATTACAAGGAGACATATAGAACAATTGACGGCGGATAAGGTCTTGAAGAAAAAGATATATTGCAGTCTTCATTTGGAAATGGAAATATAGGGAAGGGAGGTGGGGTATAATGAGCGGGAATTCTCGCTCGGGTACTCCAGTGTTTATTTATTTCCATCATCATCTTTGGCACGACAGCCTATGAAGAGTCAGGGTCGCAGTTGTGAATCAGGGCTGCTTCTTCTTTTAGCCAGAGGGGCTTACGCAGGTGCTCCGTGCAACGACTCCTGTTAACCGATATTTCGATTCAATAGACCGATGATGACGCCAATTTTAGGTAGCTCCTTAATTTGTATCGCTGGGATATAGAACCACGGACCCTTATTTATTATATAAGTGGTAAACTTAGACGTTATTTTTGTGTATGGATAAGCTTTCGACACGAGGCAGTTAGACCGAGTTGCGCAATCCCATGAAGAAAATAAAATCACTTTTATCTTGTCATACACTCTTTACTTAGCAAGTAAAGTATTGGTTTCTTCGTTGTATTCACAGTTTCATCTGAACATTTGAGCTTTGTCTCACATTTAGGGCTGGTGATAAATTTGAAATTTTTAACAATTTTTAGCACTGTAAATGAAACTATTTTTCTAGCGGCTATCTAAAAAACAATTTTTGTGATAGTTGCATTACAGAACACTTAAACTGATTTGCACCTACACTATCTTCGAGATGTAACAACACAAATAAATATATACATTGCGATATCCATATTCCCTGCACGAATACTGAAGTGTAATAGTCGTTTTTGAATCCCTTTCCAATAAATTCGTAAATATTCATATATGCAGATACTTTAGTATTTTTTTTTGTTTTCAATACTACTTTCAATCCCCAGTACGTTTTCATCTACATTCACTTGGGCTAAATTCTCCCTTATTTGTCAGCGTATATCGTCAGTTGCAAAAGCTATCATTTTTCCCAGCGATGTTTAAAAGCCAGAGTGAGCGAGTGAGTCGAAAAGTGGAGGGGCTAAGTAGAAATGACTCACTATCGACAAACAACTGTCAGCCGTTTGAGTGATTGTTCTCTGTATCTCATTTGCGCCGATCCAATTAATCAAAACAGCCTCTCGAAAACAGCGGTTGCACTCGAATGCTCTCGCGAGATCTCCCTCCAATCCGCCCGTGCTTTTGTTCGCCCACAACACTCGTCTTCTATTCGTTCGCCCTCGCGGCCGCTCCATCATTACCGCTCACCCGTCCTCCCGCGCTTCAGCCTACTCATTCGCTGACGCCCCTCCACCTACTTTCGGCTCACCCGCTCTCTCTCCATTGACTTGCCTGCCTACTTGCTCGCTAACTTGCTCTTTCACTTGCTCGCTCACTTGCTTGCTCACTTGCTCTCACTTGCTCGCTCACTTGCTCGCTCACTTGCTCGCTCACTTGCTCGCTCACTTGCTCGCTCACTTGCTCGCTCACTTGCTCGCTCACTTGCTCGCTCACTTGCTCGCTCACTTGCTCGCTCACTTGCTCGCTCACTTGCTCGCTCACTTGCTTGCTCACTTGCTCGCTCACTTGCTCGCTCACTTGCTCGCTCACTTGCTCGCTCACTTGCTCGCTCACTTGCTCGCTCACTTGCTCGCTCACTTGCTCGCTCACTTGCTCGCTCACTTGCTCGCTCACTTGCTCGCTCACTTACGATCAGCTTACTTGCTCGATAAACGGCCTGCTCATCTGACCATTCACTCGCTCAAGCATTTGCCTGCAAAACTGCTCGCTTAGTCGCTCGCTCACCCACCTGAACTTCCATCCGTTCACCCTCATCATCACTCAACCTCTCATCCTCACTCTCTTTCTTGTTCACTCAACTCACTTGAGCATCTCTTCTCTCGCCGATCCATCAGTTATGTGTTTGATCGTCAGACGGCTTTCCACTCAATTAACATTTGATCCTTCACTGCATTTTGTTAACCTGTTATATATTGGTGCTGTATTTTCGTACTTTTCCTTCACAATATTGAACTTTCTCTTTTGACAAAAATTATCTTCTTGATTTATTTTTGAGTTTGGCTTTGTCTCTCACTTTCTTTTGACCCATCTTATTTTATTATCTCTGTTTTTTGCTCGTTCTGTTTCTTACTGTACGTAACAACTACCGCATTCTTTTCACACTTTCTCCCTGAACTACCATCTGTCCAACATTTCCACTCCATACACATTCTCAGCACGTGTTAGGTACCCTTCCGCAGTCAACGCTGCCGATCGCAAACAGACCAGCGCCGCTGTTTCCTTTTTTCCTCGGCGTGTTTTCGGACCTTGCCGCCGCCGCCGCCGAGTGCTTTAGAGCGTCGATGAATTTTGCGATCGTAACTCTTTAACGAGTTGGGGTGTCGTTGTTTCTTTTCTGCGGCAGCGCGGCGGGGTGTTGCGGGGGTGGCAGGGGCGGCTGCGGCAAGTTTGGGTCCCCGCTCCCCTTCCCCGCCACGTCGTTTCCGCTTCGGGCCGACGTCACGCTCCGGAGACACTTGAAGTGTCCGGCCACTCTCCCCTCCTCCGCCTCGTCTCCTCCTCCACCGCTGTCCTTTCCTCCTGCTTCCCTCCTCCTCTTCGTTCCTGTAACTTCGTTAGCGAGACGGACGGCGGTGGCGGCGTCTGCTGCCTCCGGCTAACGTTGGATCAAGTTCTGCGCTGGGCGTAACAAGAAGACATCACACGTCGCCCGGGCCTCGCTGTCCTGCTTCGGTCGCCCCCGCCAGCCAGCCTCCGCCGCCACCACGTCTTGACGGCTATATCGCCCGACGACCCCGCAGCTTTGACTGATGTCCTTTGTCCTTTCGTCTTGCCGCGCCTGGCTTGTCGGGTTTGCTCGCCAAAAACTGGTTTCGCCATCTCCAGATTAGCAACCACTTCACCGCCATCTTTCGATTAGTGAGTCGTTCTCACTCATTCTGCGCCGTTTATCACATAGAAAGACGTATTTATGGTTTATTTTAAAAATAATTTCCTTCCCTCTGCTTGCTTCTGATGACTTTTGTGCTACAAATAATCTACCTGATTCTTAAGTACTTTGATCCACCATACTTTAGTCATTATCACAAACCATTACTCTCTCCGTTTAAAGTACCCATCTTCTTCGCATGCGTTCCTCATATTTACGATTGATTGTATGCACAATGTGGTTCGCCTCGTAAACTAATACTGTTATTCCAGATTAGAAATGCCCGTCTCATCTATAACCTACTGTAGATTAACTTCCAGTCGCAAATGACCTCACATTCATCATTTCCCTCACATTTATAGAAAATACTTGACACTTCAATTATTCACTATCGCTCTACTTAAAACACTTCACCCGCAAAACATCCTAGAACGTATATTAAACGAAGGATCGTACTGATTTGATTTATGTAGCTAAAAAATAGTAAACACTGTATGGCATGTATAAGCTAAAACATAGAAAACACTGGATGAGGAATTGTTGGCAATTTAATTGAATTTGGTGACTATTCTATCGTTTGTTTTAGGTGCTTAGCAAAAATTTAATACCTTACCCAATAGGGAAAAATGTCAAAACTAATTTAATTTAAAACTTAATATGTTGTGCAAGTATAAAATAATGGTGCTACAACAGCACACAGTTTCTCGCATTAGTTTAAAACTTACAATATTTAAAAGGTAAGAGAGTTTAACGAAAATGAGACCCACGCCATTCCCTTTAAACTTCCCTTCTTCTATCCGTGTCAAACGTTGAAAAATTTTAAGCGGTTTTTGAGAAAACAAATATATAAAATTCAGACACAAATTTCGGAAAATTCATAATTTTTTTAAAAAAATTGTACATGACCTGTTTAGTGAGTTAATTTTTTTTTACAAAAAACATTGTCTAAGGCAAAAATTTATATCCTCAATTTTGTAGTTTTGAAATGTTAGTTTTTTGCAATTTTCAAAAAAACAAAGAGTTCGCTGAAAATGGGTTTAGTACTATATTTTTTACTGTCCCCTGATACACAAGAGGAGAAAACTTAAAGGAAAAATTTTAAGTTGTTTTTGAGAAAGAAATGAAAGGGAAAAAATGCCTATATTTCGCGCAAAATTACACGCAAATTACTCGTATTTTGAAAAAAAAGTACATGGTCTCATTTCAAGATGTCTTTAAAGAACAGATTTCATTAAGGAAAAAATATATCTTTAATATTATAGTTGTAGGAAGACGCCCAAAAAATGCACTAATGTTGATTATTTTTACCTTTATTCCCACGAACTTCATAAATGTTTTATTCAATTAATGTTTTCATTTTTAAATCTCCCAATTCCCCTTTTTTTCTTTAAATCAATTATAAATTTATTGTGTCAATTATATTGTACTGCTGAAACTTTTATAAACATAAATCTACAGATACGGAGAATTTATTCTAAGTGTCGAGTTCCCAGCTTATTTATTTGTCATCTTCCAGGCGACCCCAACAATATTTTTTTTTTTCTAGAGAAACATTAGCTTTGTCTCCTTGAAATCTCTCACGCAGTTTTTACCACAATAATTAAAATTATTATAAAATGATTCTATAGCAATTATTGGTGATCACGCCCCCGACATTCACTATTTTTCTATCTGATTACTTAATTTGTCCACTATCCTGGTCGGACGTGTGCACAGTGCATCGTCCATCTCCTTCCCAACGTCGCCCTCCTGCGATCACGGCATCACATGGCCCTTCCGCCTCTTCCTCTTCGGGCGCGCCCGGATCCGCGCCCCCGATATCATTAGCATGCCGGGACGTAAACTTGCGGGCCGAAGTTTAAAAGAAGCGGCTTCGGCCTGGGCTCGCGCGCGTCGACACGGGCTCTCCCGGGCGCCACACTTTTTCCTGCGCCACCTCTCTGCCCCCCGCCGGCTAAGAGGACGGGGAGGACCACGAAGTTGCGGCGGAGTTGAGGACGCTCCCGGCGCGGGGAGGGGAGGCGCGGGACGGGCTGGCCAATATCGGCGGCCAGCTGCCGGCCGGGATGGACGGCTGACGGCGGGCCGGCGCGTGGGCAGGGTGGGGGCGAGGGGACGGAAGGACGGGCGGGCGCCCGGGATGTGTAGTTTTTGCCCGCGCTCCCTCGCGTCGTGTGCCGGAGCCCCGCCATTTGGCATGCAGCCGGCGGGAACATGCGCACCTGTTCGGCGGCCGCGTGTCTGAGGCGTGTGCGTGTAGGGGGCGTAGCTGATGCGTGATGTGCGTATCGGCGCGTGGTGGAACATCTGCTGCCGGACTGTGAGAAGTGGGTTTACGAGTGCGTGTCGTGGCAAGGGTTGTTTATAATAATATCGATTTATCGATAAATCGCTTCCCCGTCGAGTTGACAATACCTTTTCTCCCCATAAAAGTGGTGTTGCAGACGCCTTTAAATAAATCTTCTTCGCGTCGTGGATGTGACTGACGTATTCCAACTTCTTCTATTATGTGTACTTTTCGATTCTTTGAATGTGTTCCTTTTCTTTTCTTTTGCGTAACATATTTTTTACGATTTGGCAAATATTGAGTTCTGGTCGTGTGTTTTACAGAAATTGGAAACTAAAATCTGTGAAAAAATATTATCACGCGTGTTTATTGCGTGATGGAGACAGAACGATCATTTTAAGAATGAATTTATTTGAATGCCCTTTTTGAAGTACTTGGCATCACAAATTCCTTTTTGTTAAGTATTAAACCCATACGGTAGGGATATTAATGTATTAATTTTAAAGTTTAATAATATATATCTTCCTTGTATAGCATTAAACAGAGTTTCAATCATAAGATTTTGTATTCCTTTCTCATGACATTAGGACGGAAGTACAGAAAAAGTGATTGATCTCAAATGTTTTAATGAATTTTATATCGTAAACATGAAGAATTAAGTTTTTGCAATGTTTTTAATCTTTCCAGATAGTGACAATCTTTTGCAGTGATTAAATATAATCCAGTGTATTTGATGTTTAAACCAATTCAATACCAATCCTAACTTACAACTGCCTCACATCAGCAACCCGGAAATGTTGGGTTTGATGAATGCGTTGCGAACCCAAGCGCAGCATTCCGGAAATCGCCATCTTAATGCCAAATTTCTTCTCGTAACTACGTCGCGGTGTACCTTTTCACCCGCCGACGCAAAAGTGTAACATGGGTCATTTATTTCGTTTCAGATGCGAGCTCTTAGTAGGGCACAATAAATTTCGGGAATTTATCCCTTTTAGCGACCGCCCCATTCTATCACCCAGAAGCCTTCAGCCGCTTTAAACTCCTTCTCTTTCCGTCTCTCTCCCTCTCTCTCTCTCTCTCTCTCTCTCTCTCTCTCTCTCTCTCTCTCTCTTGCTCTCTCCGCTGCTTGCAGCTTCGAGGCCCATACCCCTCCGTGCCCTCTTTTGCGAGGTCGAGCAAGCTCGAAGCGTACTAATTCAAACGGCTGATATTCTGTCGGAAAGTGTTATCGAAAATTACGTTGCAGTTTATTATTAGTGTCAACAGATGTTGCTGGCAGGAGTTCTTAATTGTGCCAGAGTTTCCGACGGGTTTCGTGGAGTGGGCGCGTCAGGTAGCGGGAGTGGGCGGTGAGCGGTTGGGAAAGGGGCGGGGAGGACGGAGACGTAGGGGACAAATCGCAGCCGGTGGAGGGGGTGGAGGAGACGGTGAAGGTGGAAGTGGGGGTGGATGGATGAAGGGGTCCTGGAGAGGGGCAAGGAGGAAAAGGCGGGGATGGAAAGGCGGGGAGGGAAAGGCGGGGAGGGGAGGGAGAGAGGAGGGGCGGGGAGGGGCGGGGGAGGGGCGGGGAGGGGGCGGGGGAGGGGCGGGAGGGGCGGGGGAGGGGCGGGGAGGGGCGGGGAGGGGGCGGGGTGTAGGGGAGGGAGGGGAGGGGTGGGGATGGGGAGGGCGGGGATGGGGAGGGGGGAGGGGCGGGGGAGGTGGTTGGGAGGGGAGGAGGGCGGGGATGGGGAGGGGCGGGAGGGGCGAGGCAGAGGAGCGTGGAGGGCCGGAGACGTAGGGGACAAATCGCAGCCGGTGGCCGGGGTGGAAGCAGGGGTGCAAAGAGGAGGGCCCGGGGGAGGGGCGGTGATGAACGAGCGGTAATGACACGCAGTGCCGGGCCGCCGTCGTCGCCGCCTGAGCTGCTGCGGTGGGTCCTACACTCGACGAAGCTGTCGCCAGCACCACTGCCGTATCTACAACATTTGCCGCGTTTCCTGCCACTGCGAGTACCATAATTACTACCAACTTCATCGCAATTACAACCACGTCCATCAGAGTCATCACCATCAAGATCAAGAATAATACTACAACTACTAGAACAGAATCACTACTTTTTCAATTATGTACTGAGTCGAGGTTTTATGATTTTGAGCGTTTCCTATTGCACATTGATGTTATTACGTTGAATGTTCCATTTGTGCCTCTGCCGAAAACATTTCTGTTAACGTGCTTATTTTTTGACCCGATGATTTTAATACGATAGTCGTTTTTTTATCTCTCCTTGAAACAACAATTATACATTACATTACTTCTCTTTATCAATTCTAGACTGTTAAGTATCGAGGAAGTTGCGTTAAATGGGGACTTGTAACACACTGATGTAAGTGATAAATACATTTGAGATGTTCGTTCCCTTCTAACACCGCTGACTTTTTCACAAGTTGTAACATTTTGCAAATGATACTTCTCAAAGTGTTGAATTTGAACCTGTAACATCTCCAACATCTCCAACATAATTACTTCTTCACTAACAATATTTTGGCATTTCTCATTTTACTAATTAAATAGTCTTAACGGCAGTTTTAATCACTTCTGTTAGTTGATGACTATACTTGCAGGCGTGTTAATCTTGATTATACAAAGTATGTAGCGAATGTTTACTACTTTCATAAAATCTTTAGTTTTGAGTCATTGGTTCATAAGAAAATCTCGATTTACGGCACTGCGCAGGAAAAACTCACCGTTTGAAAAGAACTGTAATGTTGTATTTCACCAAATTACATTAAAAATATTTGTTCCTTTTGTAGATATAAAAGATAGTAATACATACGCAAGTCAAACTTTACAACGAAAATGGAATTATCTCTTTGATAACGATGCAATCATCGATGTGTAGATTCGCCGTTGCATTAATTATTTCATCATATAACTGTACCCCTTATGGTGAAACTGCAATCAAAACAAATTTTCTCTGTTCCGACCTCCCTCCACCTCTCGGCAGAAACCTGTCACCATATCTCCTAGATCTGTTTCAACGCACCAGATGAAACCCGGTTTATTATCTTCATTGTGCGCCTCTCTCATCTCGGTTACGTTCACTTCGCCATGTAATTGGTCACATATTCACCAGATTATCTTGCTCTGCATCTACAACATCTTCCATTGTCACCACGTCTATCTCCAGTTCCGCAGCACACGATTGCCTTGTTCTGCGCCTATGAATGTCTCCGGGTTTCCCGCCAGGACGTCTGTCACGAGATTTACATCTTCAGATGTCCTTGCTACCCATGTACTTAAGTTCAGTAAATTTTAGTTTAGACCAGTAAATAGTACGTCAGGGGTAGACTGAACCATGTAGCGCCTCATTGAAATATACATAATTACAGGATTATTTTATTTTACTATGAACAAAACTACTAGACTAATACCACAAATTGTTCGTTATCCCTCTCCATTACATGGTTAATATTAGGTACGATCGTGAATAGTTAACCATGATGATAGATAAATGATTATAAATGATACGAAGTTTGGAGTGAATACGTGGCTGCTACGGAAAACACACCACCACCTCAAGGAGAAAAATCCCATCTATTATATGAGGCTAAAACACACAGCCTTCGCATTCCGGTATTCGAACTCTCCTTAAATTTTCTATAATAATATATAATAATCTACCACTGTCGGGACTCGAAGCCTTGCACTTCCCATTCACGGGCAATGCAGTGATATCAGTTGCCCCGAGCCACCTTTGCCGGTCATAGCAGTTGACGTACTCGCAAACGTTTATCACTCAAACCACCTCGGTCAGAAACGGCCCTGTACTTCCCCTCCGCTCGCAGACCCATTGCTCTGCACTTCCGCCTCTCTCCCCACCCCTACTCACCGCGCCACCGTCGCCGACGCGTCGTTTGCTGCTCGTATTTCAACAGCTTCCCAGTTTTAATCCGGGCTCTTTTCCCGGCGCCGCGGCGGCTCCTGTGGAGGGCGTGATAAAGCAGCGGGCACAACGCCGCGCGAGTCCGGAGAGCTACCTCGCCTCGGAGACACTTCACAGCGCGTTCGGACGACGCGCCGCATTTGTTACTGAATGCTTGCGCGTTATTGGTCGTCCCCCGAAGCGTAGGAGATTTAAGGAGAGTTCGAATACCGGAATGCGAAGGCTGTGTGTTTCAGCTTCGTATACTACATGGATTTTTTCTCCATGAGGTGGTGGTGGGTTTTCCGTAGCAGCCACGTATTCACTCAGAACCTCGTATCATTTATTTACCATCATGCTTAACTATTCACGATCGTACTAATATTAACCATTTAATAGAGACGGTTAGCGACCAATCTATGTTATTAGTCTTGTAGTTCTGTTCATACTAAAAAAATAATCCTGTAAATAAGTATATATCACTAAGGTGATACATAGTTCAGTCTACCCCCAAGGTGGAGTATACACATATACTGGACTAAAATAAAATTTACTGACCTTAATTACAGGGAGCATCGTCGCTGCTTGTAAATGCTTAAATGTGTCTCACATAATTACAAAAAAATATTTTGATTCTGAATTATGAGCCACAATAATTTGCTTGAGTTATTTTCAAGTTGTAATTTTTTCAACAGTAATTTAACTTCTCACCGTAGTTCGTTATTGTTCTCGTTGTGTTAAATATATATTTTATAATTTATATATTCATTAAGTTTAATTACTTCAAATTGGAATAAAATAAAGTTTTTTCATCATTCTCTGATGGACATTCCCTTCAAAAATTGAATACATTTAAATTTGTACTCATTTCTGTCATCAGCACATTATTTTTGTAGAATCATTTACACTTTTTGCAAATGTCTACTGCATGTTGTGTGCATACAATTTTTACACTTGTATTGAGTGTTTGTTTTTGAAAATTTTGTACTAGTCTCTGAGAATAACCCATATAGCAACTATAACATATAATAATAATAATAATAATAATAATAATAATAATAATAATAATAATAATAATAATAATAAAAGTACTATGCTATGTGTATACCAGAAACCGAAAACACTGTTGTATACCAGAAACAATAACTGTGACTCCACTCTTTCTTCCGACGAAAACATTGCTTCACAGGATCATTGCCGATCACAGATTCATTATCTTATTACTAACGGGAAATATTGAGCACCAACTACCAAACGCAAGAGGGTCGTTCTGGAAACAATCGTCTTCCGTAAAAAAAGAATAAAAAATAAAATGTGTTCTAAATTAGAAACTTATATCGCCAAAAAATACTAACAAGAATGTAGGTGAAAAACAAATTCATTGGCTGTCATATTTTTATTTATATCTATAAGAGTGATAAATGGTGTCTGACAGACACTTAGGGACCACTCCAAGGTAAACCAGCTGACACATCCTGTTTTGCGCGGTTATGTGACACTATCACCTGTTAGATAGGAAAGTAAATTAATTATGTCTATACTAAATCCCCGCCGTGCCTTGTAATTCTCCCAGTCCTCTCCGCTAGGTTCTACTCCGATTCACCCCACCCAGTCCAGCTCCAACCCGCTCTCTTCTGATCTGATTATCTTAAAATACCCTGCCTCGCTACCGTTCTCTCATCCACGCCAAGTCAAACAATTCTGTGTTTCTTCTCTTACAACACCTCCGGTATAGTTTGCTGAGATTATCGCTGACATCACTATAGCACAATTATCGTTGTTTCTGACACTTATAAACATTAAATGAATTATTACGAACTCCCAGAAATCTTGCACCAAACAAAAACGTATTCCATCTTTTCAGTAAATACACTATCAAAAATATTTTCTTCTCAATTAATATAACCTCTTTTTCAAATTTGATGTTTCTAGCTTCAGAAATTTGGGAATTATTTTTGAGATTTTCAACCCATTTCTGAGAGCTCCACCTAAAATCTACATTGTTGTTCTCTTGAATTGTTTCGGAACAACAATGAAACATATCTTTTTCCGAGAGAGGTCTCTTGCTCATATTGCTACTTTAATACAAATTCAGAAACATTTTATTTAAATCTGCAAAATATTATTATAAGGATTCATATTTTTAGTGCTTTCCACACGAAGAATTGCTGCACAAAATACTGTAAAATTATTTCACATATATTCATAGAATGACAATTGCTCCCATTGTATTTGTAGATAATTCTAAATGAAACATTTTAGCACGCGATATAAACATAATCTGCATAATTATCTCATTTTCAGTAATCGGGTAATTTACATTTCATTATGTGAAATATGACTATTATGACAGCGATTCTCAAACATACGTTTTTCCTCTGTTATCAATAACAAGTAATTACTTTTAATTCACCATTAAACCGTTGTCCGAGTCTCGAATCGTATTTAAATTCGCGGATCGGGCGCAGTATTTGTACGTTCTCCCTCGAAACCCTGGTGTTTTATTTCCGAACGTTGGCCTGGAGCGTCGAGCAAAACTTGGCGCGGGAAGCCACATAAGCGGCGCAAACTCAAGCGAATCGGATTTTTCTCAAGTTGTTGATTAGCTGCGGAACACAACGACCGGCCGTCCGTTACGCACCCCAACGAACAACGCCCGAGAAGCCCTTTCCGTACCCTGCCTCGCGCTGCCTGCGAAAGAGCCGGGGTGAAGGGCCTCCGAGGGCGAGGGTGATGTCGGGGGTGAGGGGAGGGGAGGCGGGTGGAGGGAGCGACCGCGAAATCTTTGTTACGATGCGGCGCGCCCTTACACGGGTTCAGCGTCGAGGAAGTTTTCAGGCGGTAAAGAAGCTGGTGGTGCAGGCCGTGGAGGGAGAAAGGCTGTGGAGATAGGGAAACGCCTGGCAGAGTCGGCCAATGGGAACGATCGGAGCGCAGGCGGCGAGGAGTCGGTGGAGAAGATAGGGGTTAGGATCGACAAGAAAAAGATAGACGCTGGTTAGAATAGGCGATGTGACTATATATGGGGTTCTGGCGTCAGTGAGAACAAAGCTCTGCATGGTAATGCAATGAACGAAGGAACGCTCGGGAACATCTGCGAGTAGAAGTGATCGGTTACCAGAAGAATTGGAAGGGGCGAGAACTCATTGGTGAAGATAAAATGTACTTCATCTGTTGAGTAAGAAGTTGTGAATAACTGAAAGCAGAGAACAACTGTTGGAAGTCGGGACCAGTGTGAACACGAAAAATAAGATTCTGTGGAAACTGATTGCTGTGCAAATAGGTGACGCTGCCCTGAAAGGCACTGGGTTTGCGTTCACTCATCGAGACATACCAGATGACAACACGGTGGCTACTGTAGAGAAATAACTGTTATTACTGTGATACTAACTCAATTATGACAAAAACATAAATCGGGTAATGTCTGCGAAATGTTTGTAAACACGGAATACTATCATACCTAAAGAGTAGAGATGCGCCAAAACAGTTAGAGCCGAGGCAAGGAAGTAAGCATCAATACAAAGATAAACGAAACAAAGATCTTAACCACACTGGTTTGTGATTTATTTGTCGTTCGATATTTATAGATTTAGCTCATCAAAGAAATTGGTGGTTATTCCAGTACAGAGGATTCGTTATTATGATGATTTCGAAAATTGTTGGGAAAATGTCGTGAAAAGACGACTAACTCATTGACAAAATTATTAATTACAATAGCATGAGTTTAATAATAGAAAAAAGTTAACTATCAATAGGAATACGGCTTAACGAGAAGATACGGAAGCAGAATGGACCGCGATGGGCCGCCGAGTTGACAGGAAAGAAGATGCTCCAAACAAGGCGGAAGAGTGCGTTATTTCTGAGTGGAGGGGGCGTGGAGGCGTGGAGGGTTTTCAGGCACAACGAGGCAGCTCCAAACAGCCTGGGATTGTGGAGGGGGGAGAGGGGTGGAAGGGCGAGAGGCGGGTGGAGGCGACGTCGTCGGCGCGCCACCCAAGGCGGCGGCGCGCGGGGGTGGCTCGCCTCCTTAATTAGCTCCCGGGCGAGTTACGACCCAGCCAGAATACGACCAATCACTGCGCGCCGCGACCTCGCCTCGCCTCGCGCACGCATTCGCCCCTCCCCCCGCCCCCGCCCCCGCGTAGCGGCGACGTGCGGCGCCTGTTCAGCCTTCGCCCCGCCCCCGCAGACACACCCTCCATTTCCGTCGCCCCCGCCGCCCTCAACCCCACCGACAGCCCTCCCCGCTCGCCCTCGCCGCCCACACAGCTCTGCGTGCCCCCCCCATCCGCGATGCCACTGCCACAGCAGGCGTTTTCTCTATTTCCGTCGCCACCAACGTCCTCAACCCTGTTCGCTCTCCGCCGCCCCCTTTCCCCTTTCACCCACGTCCTGCTGCTTGCCCCGTCATCCCCACTGCGCCCGCTCAATCCTCGCTGCCACCACAGCCAGCCCCTCTATTTCCATCGTCAGCGACCTTTCAACCCACCCGGCAGCCTTCCCCACCGCCCACAATTGCCTCACCACCTATGCCACATCTCCTTGCTCCGATAACCTCGCTGCTCTCCTGTGCCCAGTAGACCCCGCTCCTGTAGACCCTTTCACTCTTCTCGCCGACAAAGCTGCTCCCACCATGTGCCACCGTTCCACCCCACACAGTCCTCGCTACGTTTGTCAGTCTCACCACTTCAGCTACTGTTCCCCTTCCACTGCGTCTCCTCCACGCCTCTCACCGTCTTTGATGCCTACACGGCCGCCTACACAGTCATCCACTGTCTCGCAGCTTCCGCATCCCTGCTCACCCTCACCATACCCATCGCCTCAACGCGTCCGAGCTCCGTTTCTTCCATTACTCGCTACCCGGACTCTGCCCACCATCTCCCCCAACGCCCTTCCTGCCTCCCTCATCTTTCCTCATCCCCACACCAACCCACCCATCTCTCTGACCTCGCCGCCTCCACCACTTTCTCCGTCTGCCACCGACGACTGTATCACGCCTGTCCCCGCCACCTCCTCCGCCCGCACCCGCCCCCCGCCCCTCGCCCGCCCCTCGCCCGCCCCTCGCCCGCCCCTCGCCCGCCCCTCGCCCGCCCCTCGCCCGCCCCTCGCCCGCCCCTCGCCCGCCCCTCGCCCGTGATTTACGCCCCGGGCGCGGGCGCGGCCCCAGAGGAGACGCGGCCCAAGGGGGCGGAAATGACACTGCGGCCCACAAGAAGTTCGGTAACGCGCGTAGGCGGGTGCGGCCTCGTATAACGACGTAGTAGTTCTTTGTGGATGTGTTGTGTTGATGGGTTTTGTGGGTGGTGGGATTTCTTTCGAGGAACTTGTGTCGCTGACGGGAACATAAACGCGAGATCCGGAGTACGAAAATATACATTTCTGAGAAACGGTTTTCGCTTCCTAAAATGACAAAAGTCCCTTTTATGAGTTGTCGCTTAAAGATGATTGGAACAACATTTATTATATTAAATAGTAAGAGTCCGAGAGAGGATGTTTTGGCTCATTTGTCTATATTTTATGTGTTGCAATTTATTTCTTTTGATTAAATGCTTTGAATGCTCATATGTGACCCTTGAAATTTTAGGGCTTAGTTCTATGTCGTGATTATCTCTATGTCTCAGATTTGTTTGTGATCATCACTCTGTAAAAGATAGTTTCTCCACCAGATACATTATTGCCGTTTGATAATTAATTGGTCACCCTTTAAAAGGAAAATTTTGTGAAAATGATTTTGTGAAAATTTCTGCCCAATAAAAGTATTACGGATTCTACGTTTTTATTTGGATTCCCAGAAGTTTTATTAATCACTGTGCACCGCTACAGCAAAAGACACTTAAAGAAATGCCTCTAGAAAATACGAGTAATATTTTCAGTGTGACGAGGCAATATATTAGGACACTTCCTCGTTTCCTCAAAAGAAAATACAAGATGTATTTGAGAAATCCTTCCGAGATCCACTTCCGACATCCTGCAAACAATTCAATATTTATCGTATCAGCGTTTCTGAAAACAAAAGCGAAACGCGTGCGTCCGCGCGCGGCCGAAGAGCCGACGCTGCCGGAGGCGGAAGAGCAGGAGATTGGAGAGGGGAGGGAGAGGAGGAGGGGAGGTGGCGGGCGGCGAAGGAGGGAACAAAGCGGGAAGATCGTTAGGGCGGCTTCTTTGCCGCGCGCCCGCTAAAGGGTAACTGGCTCGTTATGGCGCCCGACACTGCGCCGTCGGGGTTGGCGTCGGCAGCCGCACCCCTCCTCGTTTTGCACCTCCCCTCCACCTCCCCGCGTCGCCCAATACCTCGCTCACCCCTTGTCTTCCGTCGCTCCCGCCACCTGTCTTACCTCACACCCCACCCGGTCACGCCCCGCCCCGCCCCACCACACCCCGGCCCGCCCCACCACATCCCTCTCCGCCCCACCACACCCTGCCCCGCCCCACCACACCCCGCTCCGCCCCACCACATCCCGCCCCGCCCCCCAACACCCCGCCCCGCCCCACCCAACTCCGTTCCACACACACAAACTCACTGCCTCACTTCGCGGCCTCACTCGCCCCAATGTCTTCCATCCCTCCCGCCACCTATCTTACCCCTCACCCCTCCCAATCACACCTCGCCCCTCCCCGCCCCGCCCCACCCCACCCCGCTCCTTACACTCATTGCCTCACCTCGCGCCTTCACTCTCTCTCGTGTCGCCTCGCTCTTCACATCCGCTGCCTCGTCTCCCTTGTCACGCCGTGCCACGCTCACATCGTCCCGCCTTATCCTTCTCTCTGCGCAGTCACGCAGCGCTCTAGCCCTCTCCAACACGCGACTCGTCACGGCAGATCCCAGTATCTCGACTTCGTCACCCGTTGCCGTCCTCACGCTGTCCCGTCTTACCGCCTCGACCACCGGTCATGCCTCACCTGCCACCCCTCTTCTCCTACTCCCCGCTACCTCACCTTGCGGCCAGGTCCCAACCTGCCGGCCTCACCAACCATCGTCGTACCCACTTCACCCTCTTTTACTCCCTTTCGCCCGGTCACGCTTTGCTGTATTCCTCTCCAACTCGCCACTTCCGGTGATAAGCCTTCACCTTCCTGTCTCCTTCGGAACATCCTCCTCTCATGTCCCGGCGCCCTTCACACTTTCCCTCCCTGTGTGCGTGTCTAGATGTTGCGCTCCCACCGTTCCGTATTGCCTTGCTCCGCGCCCGCTCACGCCCTACCTCGTTTCGCTCTTCTCCTCTCCATCCCACCAGTCGCCACGCCAATCTCGCACCTTCCCGTCTTATCCTGAACACCTCCCCTCGTGCTCATTCATGCCCACTGCCATCAACCTTCCCGTTTCTCCTCAGCCAGTTCTATCTTCCCGTCTCAGTTCGCTCACTATCTCATCGGCAATGCATTTCCTAACTCGCCGTGAGGGTTTTGACTCTTCATCGCACTTCCACATTCTCACAATGTTCGTCCCACTACTTGCCGTCCTCTTCTTTTCCACGTCATCGGTCGACCCGCCCTCTTACTCCCGTCTTGCATCTCACTCCGACCGGTCCTCACGGCCCCCACCAACCATCCTTCTCTCCGTCTCGTGATTTGCCTCGTCAAGTCCTCACCTTGTCGTCTCTTCTTATACCCAGCACTGTTTTTCTCCACACTTCTTATTTCGGTGTCGCCTCCCAAATTCCGTGCTCCTCTCCCGACATCGTCGGTTCCACGCTCCGTCTGTCCCACAATCCCGTCTCGTGGTGCACGCCCCTATCACGCCCTTGATAGGTGATACCATGTCCCGCATTTTTTCACCATTCCAACACTGCCCGCTTTCTCTCGTCTTATCCCGTTCACGGTCGCTCACATCTCTTGCAGCCCTCTATCCCGACCACCTCCATACTCTCTTCGCCATTTCCCGCCCTCTCCCCGTCCCAAACTCTTCCCGCCCGGTCACTCCCCACTCTTTCCGACGCTTCGCCGGTGTGCGAATATTTTACTTTCTCGACCTACTACGTACTTACGTACTAAATAGAAATTATTGTAATGCTCGCCGGAAAGTCCGGATGTTTTGTCTGAAAAACATGTGTTGCAGGGCCGTGATATTGAGTCAGTGAAAAAGTCTTCTTTCTATAGGTAGTAATTTATTTAATCTAAAACGTTGTTAGAGGAAGTTAGAATTTGTTCCGTGGTTTCCGTTGTTTACTACGAAAAATTGGTTTAGTGCAAAACTTCTATCCCACAGTTTGTCCATCCGTCTTTTGGTACGAGTCCAGTCAATGCAATATTTCTGAAGAATTTTATATCAAAATAATATCCAACTTATTCTGATTCACGTTCCTTCCGTAACAGCTACTTAAGTTTTCTACTTAATCAATTACATTTTCTTGTTAATTTCTACTTACTCGCATTTTACGTGTATTTCGTTTTTTCGTACCATTGAACAGTTTATCAATAAATACTCGCGTCTCTCTTCGTCCCATGCGTATTGTCTCTTGTCTTCTCATTTACCAATCTCAGCACTTTTCTCGTCCAATCGAGAATCTATCGACAAGTCTCCTCCTGGTGCCTCATGGACTGACTCTTTGCACGATTCCTTTCGTCTTATCTTGCTCTTTTTCCTGTCCGTCGACGTGATACATCCCCTTCCCCACCCTAAGTTACCCTTCGCTTTGAGCGCACCTTCGAATAGCACTTTGCTCTTTTTTACCTCACTTGTTCTCTTCACATCTCGCCTTTCGCACTTCTGCGTCCCACATCTCTCTCCGCACTACCATTCCTCTTCCCACATAGGCAGAGCTATCTCAGGGCCAGCATAGCTGCTATCCTGCAGCATTTCTGTCTGGAAAATACTAGGGTTCGAGTCCCGATGGTTGCGAATTCAGCCTCAGTCTCGAGGACAAATCTAGCGGTCGGCTAGCCTGATCGGTAGTTTTCCATAGTTTCTCCGAAAAAGAAAAATGCCAGGAAAAAGAAGGGTCATTATTTTAACAAACGACCCATGTACTGGTCGCGATCATTCCTTTCTCATTTTCGTCATATCTTCTCCCCTTACACACACTTATTATATCGAGTAAACTACTACACCTGTAGAGAAACCAGTCAGGGGCTTAAAGGCTGTCCCGGCTAAGGCGGTGTGGGAGATATATGGACAATATGTATTAGAAAACTGCAACATGATTTTCAGCCTGGCCGAGAGTCAAACCCGGTACCGCCACAGAGAAAACTAGCACGCTGTTTATGAGCCGTTTAGGAGGAATAATAATAATGATGATGATGATGATGATAATAGTAATAATAATAATAATAATAATATAAACCACGTATGTATAATAATAGAAGAATAAAGAAGACGAAAATTGACTTATGCATGAAATTTATACATATCACCGTTTCTGATAATGTGATACTTGGGCCGACACATTTATGCAAGTTTAAATTTACCTTTGTATTTTTAATATACTTTCCTAGTTGAACTATTTTGCAAGATACGGAAAGGAATAATGGTAAGATATTTACTGGAATAAGCTATCAGATGGTATCTATCAGAAGTACGAGAAAAGCTAAATCCTGTGATAACACTAACAGTTTCGATTTGATTTCATTAACCACAACAGTTCCTCATAACCAGAGAAATCGAAATCATATCCTGGACCTTTCCTCTTAGCAAGCTGTTCGTCCTGTAGCTTCGTCCCACACCACAACGGTGCCGCCACCTCTCCCCACCCCTCCATTCTCCCTTCTGTCCGTTCCAGCGTCCACTCGCGGCCGCCGCGTCGCCTTTGAGGGCGCCCAACCCTGCAGCGGACTGTATCACGTCGCGCCGCCTAAGTGGCGCATTTTACATACATTTCGCGAATGCATTATTTATCAAAAAAGCGCTCATGCCGCAGACCGCACTCGAAATAAAAAGGTTTCACTGTATAAAATTCCCATGCGGGGGGGGAGTTGAATTAATGGTTGTTTGACAAAAAATACCCGTCACCCGCCGCCTATTCGGGGAAGAAAATAATAACAGGGGAAGATGAAAAACAGCGTTTAATTTGGCGCTGTCCTTTCGGGCCCGGGGAGACGGCGCCGCTGTTTCTGTTGCGGCCGCCGCCACCGCCCTCGTCGACTTCACAGCTCTCGACGCTCTCGCTGAATTCAACCCCCTGCAAGCCCCTCGCGCCCTCGCCGTTCTGAATTCTCTTTGGCCTTACTTAGCAGCCGACGGACTTCATTACTCCAACATGGGAAGCACACCTTCTCTTGCGAGTAGCCATTATTATTTTCATCGTTCTTTGTTGTCTTTATTTTACTTTTTATTTATTATAGGGTTTGTAATTATTAAGGGCTTCTTATATCTAAGTAACTTCCGTACTTTTTAAATGATCATTATAAGAATGAAAAGGGGTTTATTCAGAAAACCAACTCTTAACGTTTATATATATATATATATATATATATATATATATATATATATATATATATATATATATATATATATATATATATATAGAAGGAGAGGAAGTATTATATAAGTATTATTCCAGATTTGCAAACATTTTGTAGAATGCATGAAGGGGAATACTGTTATTAATTTTTGTTTGATAACTGGGGTTCTTACCTAGTTTATAAAAATGTGATGCTTGTATTTCGGGACAACTTATGCAAAAATTGTGTGCGCGATAGGCTATTTGATTAATTTATTGTGTTTATATTTAAATCATTATGTAGTTGATTGTTACTAATGAATGATGGTACTTATGTAATTAATTTTAAGAATTTATTTTGCATAACTTGCATTTTGTTTAGGTTGGTATTGGCTGCATTCATCCATTTTGGGTAAGCATATAGTCGTGTTGTCCGGATTATTATTTTGTAAAGTAATAGAGAATTAGATGTGGAGAGTTGACTGTGTTGATTCAGTAAGGGGCATAGCTAAATTAATTTAGCTTTGTCTTGCTGAGTTTTTTCACCTATTCTTCCAGTTGAATGAAGTATCAAAGTTTAAGCCAAAGTAGCCTTTATTATTTTATTTGTTGGTGTCCAATTGATGGTGTCGTTATTCATTCACGTCTCATCTACTCGCATGTTTACCGTTTCTCTTGCTCTCTCGCGGACGAATCCCATAATTCATTAATGATTTGTAAGTCAGCAGAATTCATTGAACCGATTAAATACTAAAAATACTCTGCATAGATATTTACAAAGTTACAAACTTTCTACGCGCGTTGGTCGTAACGTATGAACGGAGAAGGAACTATCGTAATTGTTTCGGAACTCGCTGTAGCATTTGCCGCGCAGTCTCTGGGATGGTAGCTGTACTCCATTGTTAATGATTCATTTACTGTACTAATATTTAGTACATACAAAATGCGTGTTATATTAATCAGAAAAATCGCGTCATTAAAAGGGAGAAATACGAGTATATACATTTCCACGAAAATAGAAGAGGGGATGCATTAAACTTTTACAGGATATTTTTGCCCCACTTCGTACAGGATTTATGATTCAAATATAGAATTCAATGATACATTTTAAATACGATGTATACCTTCACAACACTAAGAAGAGTTAAATTATAAAGATAATTATAAATAAATGTTGATACCATAGATATTTTATTACTAGCGTACCTGTGCGAGATCTCTCGCATGTTAAACCTCACCCTCTTCCCTCTTTTTCCATTTCCATATTAAACCTGTAATATATCTTTTTCTTCAAGACTCTCTTATTCTCCGGCACTTGTTCTATACGTCTCCTTGTAATTGATAATAATAAAATGCACCCTTGTCAACATAAACTATTATTATTTAAGGTTATTACCGTGCAGAGAGGTACACCAGTGTAATTCAATCGCGTAGAATATCAAGTAATTAGTTTCATTTCACATACAGTTGCAGGTTCTACAAGACCTGAAGAGGTGGGGTATAATCGAGAAGCGTCGAACCAGCAAAAATGTAATAGAATGTTTAAGAATATCTCATCCTGTAGATTACGGTGTGAAAAACGTTTCTCTGTAGCCATTGACTCTTTCGACTTTTAAGGCCCTAAATTACATAGTTTAGGTGTGTTTTAATAGTATGCATTAAAAAATGTGGCGGAATGTTGCGGGTTGCATTTGATATGAATATTTTGATGACTTTTTTTAAACAAATCATTTATATATTTAAAGCCAAAGTGCAATTCGTCACGTTTCCGTAAAATTCGCTTTCTGTATAGACCTCATTCATACATATTGTTTGGGTGTGAGAGCCGCAAAGTGTATTACACTGCTGAAATAATATAGTAGGCGATCATTTGTCTGTTATAGAATCATAAAATAAGGCACGAAAATCTATCATGAATGTACAATATTGCGTATACTGTATTGATTATAACAATAGAAGGACTGCTGGAGCGTTGTTCAGGATGTGCAACGTCAGTTAATCCGCATGTGTCTCCAAGAGTGGGCATTCATTGCCCGCCATTACACCAGATCCGAGATCCCGTCGTCAGTTCGTCCACTCGTCGTCCGTTCGGCCGCCCCGTCCGTATGTGCTTCCGCAGCCGGTCAGCTAGTGCAGGGTCATTTCATTAGCGCCGACACGGCGACATCCGCTACTAATGAAAAACGCCCCGGGGGACAATTACAGCACCGGGCCGCGGCGACGACGGTGGTGACTGCTGCGGCTCTTGGCAGAGGCGGGGGCGGGGCGGGGGCGGGGCGGGGGCGGAGACAGGGGGCGGGGCGGGGGCTATAAGCCTAGCGGGAGGACGAAGCGATGGACATGGGCAGAGGGGGAACGAGGGCGGGGGGGAATGAGGCGAAGAGGGGGACGATCCGCGGGAGGAGATGCAGGTCGGGGCGAGGCGCGAGACTGGAGGGGCGGGGACGGAGGCGGGGATGAGGACGGGGGGCGGGGACGGGGCGACAGGGCGGGGACAGGGCGGGGACGGGGCGGGGGCGGGGGCGGGGACGGGGCGGGGACGGGGCGGGGACGGGGCGGGGACGGGGTGGGGACGGGCGATGGGCGAGGGCGGGGCGGGGCGGAGCATCGGCGGTGACGGGGTAAGGCTAAAATGGGAAGGCGTGTGGAGCGAGGGCGGGGGAATGGGGAAGGGCGTGGGTGGGGTATGGGTGGCGTGGGGTGGAGCGTCGGCAATGGAAGGTGTGTTGTGGAAGGTGACGGGGGGCAGGGGGGGGTCGAGAGCTAGGAAGGTCTCTATTGTGGGGGCCAGAGATGGCTCGGGAGGGCGGGAGCGGTGGTGACGAACGTTCGGCATCCCAGCTCACATCACTGTACTGTGTCGGTCTATTCAGACGCACTCAATACTTAGACATTAATGAGAAAAAGGACGCTTCATTTTCTTAAGTAAACTTGTACGAACAAAGTGCACTCGCATGGATGTTAAGAAATTTTAATTGTTTGAATGTAGAAGGAAGTAAGAGTTTTAAATGTTAATAATGGGTATTATTTATGTATTTTTTGTTTTGTTTTAATGTACAGTTGATGTTATGACTAGCGAATAAAATTTTGCAAACATCTGAAAGAAGTAAGAAATAAATGCAACCAAATTTATTCGGTTTCATAATAGGAATTTTATGGAGTTATTATTTTGGATGGTAATATCCTAGCAAACACGGAGTAATTAAATTTTATACCTTTTCTCCGAGCAGTAATAATTTTTATTTCGATTTTCTACATAGGATCGATTCACGTGCTCACAAGCTTAAAAAACCGATAAAAGATATGAATCTATAAAAACATCTTTAACAACCATGTTTATCTTGAGAGAGAGAGAGAGAGAGAGAGAGAGAGAGAGAGAGAGAGAGAGAGAGAGAGAGAGAGAGAGAGAGAGAATGAGAATTCAAACCATGACAGTACCACGTCATTGCTATTGCTTTGAGTTCTTCACTGCACTGAACCACTTCAAGTTCTTATACAACTGCGTTGCGCCAAAGATTATTCGGGTACACCTTGCTTCAGAGTCAGCCTCTGCAACGTAGCACTATAATTGACCGAGAACTTGCCATGATATCTTCGAGGGTTTGGGTGTGGAATGCCAAAGAAGGACGATTACCAAGAAGCAGGAAAATATAGTATAAAGTTTTGACATCGCTTTAAACCCATTTAAACCCATCTGAGAGTCTGAAAGTTGGTTTGTTGATTAATGTAATATTATCACAAATCCGTTTAAAGGGATGTAAACATATTATGTAAATTATGTCTACCTATTCCTCTGTCTGTCCGTATTAGTAATTTTTCCAACTTTTTTATTGCAACTCTGGTACGTCGTATCAGTGGAACTGAAATAAGGTAAAGAGCTCTCGAACAACTGTCTCATATTTTTGAAAAACCAACGTGTGCTGATCACAGTTCAAGTTTTTAAGCCGACAGGATGTTTCATACAAATGTTGATGAATTGTGACAGGTTTTGTGGTACAAACCGACTGACTTCCAAGTAAACCAACAATAAGAATTGAATTTTAAGACGACAAATCACCTTTGACCTGCAACCAGAAGGAAATGAGGACTTCTGACTTCCGGAGTATTACTGCATGACAGCTCCCAACCGCATGCAGCCCGTTTGGCAGTTGAGACTCCAGGATATCAAAGTTGAATGTCGTATTCATCCATTTTATTCACCAGACTCCGTTTCCAGTCACTCGTGCGTTAGGTGCACTCAAAGAAGGAATGGGAGGCAAGTATTTCTGAAGTGACTAAGATGTGAAAATCGCTGTCCCTGACTGGCAACGGACACTAGCAAAAATTTCTTACATCGTTGTATCTACGCAGTTCCAAAACGTAGGAACACTTGCACTTGAACGTCTAGAAGATTACATCCCAAAATGATGTTCATAAGTTGTTCCTCTTTGTTAAAATACAAAACTTATTGCACATTTCAGGCTTTCATTTGAATGACTTAAATATATTTGAGCTACTTCAGTTAGTTCAGACATACAGACAAGTCCTTCCACGCAATACGTACTAATAAATTGACAACTGGGAAAGCAAACCGTTTCCGTATTCTCTTATGAGACTGACTTCTCTTTCGCGACGCTTTTCCACAGGTGTCAGCCAAACCGCCTCCAGAGCGGCGCGAAAACGAAAGAAAGAAGAAAAAAAGACGGACGAGCAGATGACGACGCGTGGGCGCCAGAGCACAAAAAAAAAAGACTGGCGACCGGCGGCGTCGGCGCGCGCGGGAAATAAATTCATTGGGCCGGCGCGGGGCGGCGAGCGGTGGCCGGCGCGGCGTCATACATCACTTTTGTTTTGCATAATTCACGAGCTTGTCTCGTTTCTGAATTACGTCCGCTTATTTTCCGGGCGCGGTGATGAGGCACCGGGCGGCATCCCGTTTTCATTTCGGCCACAATAACTGTCACTGGGGGAGCACCCGGCGGCCGGCGCCGTCGTGTTTTCATTAAGGCTTCGCGGACTAGCCAGCCGCCGGACGGCGCGGCTCCGCCCCCCGCCGGGGCAAGGGGGCGGGGCACAAGGAATTCCGTGACCCCTCGGTCCTTCCTTTTTCGTCTTGATGCCGCTATTCAGGCACGATAACCGCATTTTTCCCCCTCTTTTTCTTCTTTCCTTAACTTTTCATTTTCTGTTTTCGTAATCTGCTGCAACTTTTTATTTTTATAATAATTTTCTTCTTGACGCTCGTGATCTCTGACTTTACAACATTCATGTTCTTTGCTAGGTCAGATTTTTTCATTTCTATATAATCGTAGCTTATCAAAAACTTATTTTAACATATCAATTTGAATATATCATTTTAATTGGTCAAATTTTCTTACGTTTTGCCTATAATTATTTGCTCCATCTATACGCTCATAATTTGTGATTCGATCACCCTGATTCTGTGTTTATTAAGTCTTTTTCGTGAGAAACTGACGGACTGGACTGTCGTCGACAAATCGGTCTGGACCAGTCCATGTATAGGAAGGGCAAAAGTAGGGGAGGCATTTACGGAGAGAACGGCAGCAAGGGAGAACCGAGGAAATGAGACATAGATAGTAGATAATAGATAACAAATTTTGCACTTCTTCCTCGTCTTCATGCGGATATCCAGGTATAACATATTCCGGAATTTAATAACGCGTTTTATATTCGCTCTTTACCTTCCATTTTGTGTTTTTGTATTACTCTTTCAGCTTTTTATCTGTATAATTGTATACGTCTTTTAGACTCTCATGTTCCTTGAGTCGGATTACGTTTGTGTGGCTATGTATAACATGTAACAAGAAAGGGAGGAGGTAGGAATGAAAAGAATTAAATGAAGGAAATTCTCTAACTCATTTTGTTTAATTTTCATGTCCTCGTTGCTGTTGAGGCAGTACCTCTTCTAAAATTTATCATTTCTATTATACCTTCTTTCTCTTGTACGTTTTCGTAGTATTCTTTTGGGTTTTGTTCCTATAATTATTTTCTTGCAGACGCTCATTGTTAAGAGTGTGTATTCAGTCACGTTCTGTGAAGTCCTACAATCTACATATTGCCATTTTCTATTGCTTGTATTATAAAGAATCAAGTTCAACCATGATATATTTTATGGTGAACTAAGGTTGTTTAAGTTTTTTTAGAATTAGTTGAAAGGAGCAAACAAACCACCACCGCCTGGCCGTCTTGAGACCAACAATTTAACAAAGTGGGGTCAGCCGAGGTTAAGGAAGACGCACGTTCGTCTGGTTTTCACGTACATTCGTTTAGTTTTTCAAGAACGAGTTCTTACAGAACTTTAATGTTCTGTGCGAGTCTTGCACATATATTTTTTTGTCTTAATCCACTTCATATTTCTACATTTTTCTTCTTTATTTTCTTAAGTAAGGATGTCTTCTACAACATATAGGAATGCCCAGCAGCGCACTGGCAGGCTTTATAATCCCTGTGCATCCGTAAACTCTCTACCCTTTAATTCGATTCTAATACCTATGTCTATAAAATATGTTCAGAGCAATTTTCTTGTCACAATGACCAATATTCTCTCCGTTCAGCATAGAGCGTAGTCGCATCTCTCTTTTCTCACTCCCTTTCGATCTTAAACATCAAAAGCTTATATCGTACTCTGGTTGTATTTCCAATAGTGGACGAGTAGATCTCTCTGTGTCTTATCACATTCATATCAGCACATTCGCCACGCCGCATATCGCAATATCAATATTCCTCTCTCGGGGAGCACCGCACAGCCGAGAGATAGACCGCGCGCTCTCCTTCCCCTGCACTGCGCCACCGCCAGCGCCAATACTGTCCAGCGGCCTCCCCCCTCCGCCCGTCCACCGCGCTGCCGCCGCCGCCGCTCGCCGGGCTGCCGATGCAGCTGTCGGGGGCGGTTAGGGGCGCTCCGCCCGCAGAAATATGGCTACTTTAATAAAGCTCCCACGCCGGTGGACGCGGGGCGCGGAGTTGACGAGGGAGGTGATGGCGGCTGTGGGGGGTTGAGAGGTCTTGTTGCATGGGCGCCGTGGCGGAACGGGGGAGCGAAGTGGTGGAGGGAGAAGGCGGGGTGAGGTGGGGTGGGGTTGCGGGGCGGGGCAGCGAGGGGGCGGGGAGGCGAGGTGGAGCGGGAAATGGGGTGGCGGAAGAGACACGGTGGTGAGGTGGCGGGATGGGCAGCGCGGCGGGGCAGGGCGGAACGGCGGGGTGCAGAGGCGGGGCGGGGGAGACGGCGGGGCGACAGACCAAAACGGTGGGGTGGAGCGGGCAACAGGGGTGGCAGATACAGGATGGCGAGAAGGTGGGGCAGGGCGAGGCGTGGTGCCTGAACGGGGAGGATGGTGGGGATGGGTGGCGGGACGGGGCGGCGGGGTGGAGCGGGCAATGTGGTTGCGGGGCGGGGAGGGGGCGACGGGGCGACAGGCCGGGATGACGTGGTGGAGCATGTGGTGGAGGAGACAGGGTGGTGAGCCGGAGGGGGGGGCGACAAGGACGGGGTAGCGATGAAGCGGCGTGAGCGGCGAGGGCAGTAGGGCGGTGGCCGCGACGGTTACAGAAGGGGGGTTGGCGGGGGGGGGGGGAATGAAGGGTCGTGAGGGCGCGCCCTTTCCTGCACTGCGATCTCCTGCCCTCCGCTCTCAGATGAAGGGCGCTGCGCGACGAAATATTGGGATTTTGACAGCGGGAGGATTCTGACAGCTGGCTTTGCCTCTCCACGTGTGATCTAGGAGGCAATACATTGTAGTGTTGTTAAATAACGATGCGAAAGGAAACTAATCTTTGGGACAAATCGAATATTACATTGAAAAATGAGACAAATATTTGAATGGAAAATAAATAGTAATCGTACTTTTCTTGCGAATTTGAATGAAGCCTAGGTTATTTATCAACTAGTTGCTAATTTTCACAAAACTTATATTTTTTCATTCACAGATTTTTTGTATAAAATGTATCATTTTTAAATACATCACATCACACTAATTATTTTAAGCAGTTATTAAATATTCTTATTTTATTATTCTATAAATTTATTTTCATATTTATAAATCATCCCATTTAATCCCATATTTATAATATTTTTTTTATTTTTAAACATGTGCTCTTACTTGTAATAATGCCACATGGTGAGTTATAATGTTTTTATTATGGATGTAATCATTTCACTTGAAATTTGTTTTTTACTTTAATTTATACAATATATAAGATTTTTCAAAGATTGCTTAAATTTCATATTACGAACAATGTTTATTAATGTATCGTTAAACTATCTTGTATGTCCAGTTTCGCGTACCAGACGTTTTGAATCGTAGAATCTGCAACTCTGCATTACATTTCTGTATTGCGGGCAGCTAACTACTTTCAATCTTCTTGAAGACTGAAATCTCTTCGCGGCCGTCAGCTCTGTTCGACATTGTAAATATGTCTCTATAGTTGAAATATGTATCATAAGCGGAACTATTAACTTTCTTTACCCTGCGATGCACTACAGGTACCTACTATGTCTGCTAGTATTTAGCAGATGATATTACAACCATTGGAGCATAAAATTGATATGAGTAAATTTCTGAAGATTGCATACTTTCAAAATAAAGGGATGTTAATTCCAGCACATTATGCGACCAACCGAACTTCTTATCAGATTTATTCTGTTTTCAAGGGAAGTCAAACAATTTGTTGTATTTAAAAGATTTGTAAAGAGCCCATAACCTAATTTATTAAAAGTGTAATGAATGAAATAAAACAGATTTGTAAAACTCTCTAATATAAACATTTCGTGGAATAATGTTGTAAAATATGTTCATTATATTGCTATTCAAAGTATTTATGTTCTTGTTAGTGTGTATTAATTTTGAAAAATCAATCATAATTAGAAAAGAAGAGTTTCTTACTCTAATAAATTCCAATGAAAACTATTTATAGGGGCTAAGCTAAAATACAATTGTACCTTTGGGTCTCAAATGCACATGTAATTAATTGAATGTTAAAAAGACAATCGGCTTCTTTGAGTTTATGGCTACGTTCATGTATATGTGTATATAGCGTATGTTGTGTTTACGTAATAATCAAACAAAGTTTTATAAGTCTTTCAAAATAATGAAATATTTTAAACAGTTTATTTTTTAATGTGTGTCAGTATACGTAAAAGGTGGGGATAAATGAGAATAAATTAAAAAATCTTATTTACTATATTTTTGATATTCAAAGAATTGTTTTGTATGCCTTCAGCTAAAATAATTACCTTTTTTAATTTTCAGACCAGCTGGACGCCAGGTTCTCTATGCGCAAACGGCATATTCCGGTAAGTGATTTTGCACCATAATTCATTTCTCTTTTCATTTTTGTACTTTCTTGCCACATCGTCCTTTGCATACAAAAGCAAAAAGTAGACTGTATGATAGCGTGGAATTTTTTTCTATCGTAATTTACTGCTGAGTTACTTGTATAGTCAACGCAATTTCTGACACTATTTCTGTTTTGCGCAAGCGAGAAAGGAATATTTTTGTCATCACATGACAAAATATAACATCACATGTCGCATTTTAAAACGTATATAGACTGCATTAAACGCAAATGCAGAGATATTTAAGAAGATAAAATTGAAACTGTCGTATCATGTAAAATATGCAGATATAACTATAAAATTATTTCAATAATCTTAAATCAAGATAAAGAAATTTCTATGAAATAATGACGTAATTAAACTGTATTAGAAACTGTGTTAAAATATGCTATATTTATTTCTCTCCTTTTTTTACAATTATGTAAATATTAATGATATGTCTCGGTCAAATAGAGTTAATAACTTGTTATGGTCGTGTTGTTTATTTCAGTCAGGTGGCGTTTTGTGCGAAACCGAATTGATTTACCCAGTTACTTTCATTTATACCTACACTTTAATTTCTTTGCGTACTCTTGCAATATCTTCAAATTCAAATAAATATTTTAAAAAATACTTGATATGGTACGTCAAATACTGTTACGAGCTTGCTAATCTTCTGTCATAGGTAGTGCTTTTATCAAAGAAATCTCAAGTTTGGCGTTATTGTCACAATACAAATGAATTAACCACTTTTTCAAAAAGACATTTTTACAATGAAAATTCGGATTGCGAGGAAATACTTAAATCGTTAAAAAAGTACTCTTGGGCAATGCTTTGAGTTCATTTATAAACGCCAGCAGTGACAATACTATAAAAGAACTTAATAAATCTACGGGTAAATGCTACGCAATATGGAATGTAAGTATACTATGAATGGTTTTTACGCAGCGATTGTTAACAATCATAATAACAGACATTGATTTTAACCCTTAGCGACCGCCATGGAAATTCAATATCACGTGATTAGCAATAGTTGAATGAAGTTATGCAGATCTTTAATTTAACGAATTTATTTTCATAATTGAAATTTATTGAACATTAAAAAACGTATTAATGAAAACTACTATAACACTAGAACTGAAAATCAAGTACAAAAATGTTACTACCGCAAACGCAAAAACTCTGACACAATTTTCTTTAGTCATTTTTTTCACAACTGTTGCACACTTGTTTGTTCTTTCCGTAATGGTATTTAGTATTCTGAGTCATTTCTTATTCAGGTTCTTTATTCTCAAGAACTTTCTATTCATTATCGTCTTCTTCCCCAGATTCTAAAGAAGATTGTCCGCATGGTGAGTCAAAGTCACTTTCAATTTGATGATGCAACGATGTTCTCTCACAACTATAATACATTTGCTCTACAAATTACGCTATTTTTTCAAAATGGTTGTTAATATTCACACACTCACTTAAGAAACTAGACATGTTTTTCTGTACTTTTCACTTTCTTCAGAGGTGCCACAGAACAAACTGTACTAAAAGCCAGAATGAAACTCGCACTCAGTGAAAGTTATACTGCTACTGACGTGGAGCCACGAAGTCTCCTGCCTGCCAACGAAGGCTGATAATTTCGATACTTTTTTTGCAGTAAGTGACAAGTCAAAGTTGGCACTAGTCCTTCTTTGTAATACTTTAATTGCGTAGGAAATTCCAGTTGGATTTGACTATTATTGAATTCATCACACCAAACTTAGAAATTGTCGTATGACGGGTAAATTATATGAAGTAATTGGTATATGTATTCTTATCCGAAGACGTTGTGAGGTGAGATTAATTTTGTTGTAGGTTATAAAGTTTATGTTTACTTAGGAAACAAAATTATAATACGTAGGCGTCAGAAGTACTTCATTATCAGTAACCAAGCCTAAGAACTTGTTTCACAGTATGTCTATTGAGGGTACCCAAAAAAAATTACTTTCACATCCGGGTTGAAATAGCACCTCGATTCATTTCTTTCAGATCTGGAAATTCTCACAGCTGACGTAATCTTTTCCGACTTCCATTCAATCGACCCGCGGCAGCGTCTCTTCCGCTTCTATCCCACGCTGATAAATACAGGCTTATCTGCATCTTCCGACCACCACAGCAACGAACGGAAATATATTTCTGTCGCATACGTCCTCATCGTCTTATTTCAACTTGTTATTTACTTTCTTTTCCACTTACATTCCCCCGTCTAAATCTCCCTTCCCACTTTTCTTGATATCTCTCTCTCTCTCTCTCTCTCTCTCTCTCTCTCTCTCTCTCTCTCTCTCTCTCTCTCCTTCCCTGCGATGCAGACACTTCCAGATCAGCGTAAGCCGTACTCAAGTCGGCAGCGCTCGCCAGCGAAAAGAAGGAAAGCTGAAAAAAACTTCTGAAAGAGAACAACTCCGAATTGAATGCAAAAGGTGAATTACACTTCCCTTAATAATCCATCATCAAAAGTTGCCATTTATTCTGCAGAAATTACTTATGTATGGCGGAGGAAGTTCTTTGCAAATTTAATTCAATATCAAGTTTTTTCATATTCAAACCATTGAAACTGTTTTTAAATGTTTGGTACATAACAAATTACCTTCAGGATTTTTATCCTCCCTCTGCGGAAAGAGTCCTAACTCGCAACTCCCATTCCTTCTCTTTATGTTTAAAAAGCTCTTTTAAGGCGAGGTATATATCGCCGGTGGTATTCAAGTGGTGTGCCGAGTTGGTGCAGATGAGCTGAAAGAAGCTGTTTGTACGTAAACATAGGCAGGGAAAGCGCAAAAACGCGTTTTCAAGATTATTTCTAATTTGCACCGCCGTTCGTCATTCCTGCAACTCCTCGCCCTTGCCGCGCGGTGTAAAGACTCCGCGAAGTCGCCCCTTTCGTTTAGAAATGTTTTTGTTTTTCAGAGGTGCCGAGGAGCCGGTTCCGTGGTGCGTGAGGTAACTTTCTTTGAGGTGGAGGGTTGAGGAGCGCGGTTCGTTTGGGGAGGATTGGTCGAAGCGAAATTCTTTCAAACGATCGTGTATATTGTGGTCGTAAGGTGTTTTCGTGGAAGAAACGTGCAGGAGTTTGGTTGGTCAAGATACTGAGAGGTTTATGTGAGATTGGGGGCTATAAAATGACTTGAAGGGAAGTGTTCATATTGGTTTGCGGGGCGAAAAGTGAGAACAATGTTACTTATAAAATGTGATGGTGTATAAATAAAAGTTATGTGCTTTTTCTGTAAATACGGTCTTATATTTTTAGAAAATATACAAGATTCAAGAGTTGTAGTCTATTATAAGAATCTGACATAATATGCTTTCTATTTTAAAAACATTACTACTATTCATAAATAGATATGAATTTCTTCCATGAAAACGCACACACGTGAAAGACAAGAAATCATGTCGACGGCGGGACTTGAACCTGCGATCCTTCAGACCGAGGCGCTGAGACGGTACACGCTCTAGCCACATATCTTTGTCATTGTATGGGGGGTAATTACAGGAATTATAAGAAATAATTATGAATGAAATCAGCTCGTAAGGTTTGATGAATAGTGAAAAATGGAATTATAATTAATATATTTCATAATTAAAAATAAGTAAACAAATAAGTAATAAATAAACATATTTTCATATATTATTAGAATTAAGGGAAAATAACTATTCTAAATAAAACACTGAATTGTATTGTGCAGGACATATAAAAGTAAATTTTAAAATGTCAAAACTGAAAATGTGGATACTTCAATCAATATCTCCTATGTAGTAAACAAATATTGCTTACAGTCTGAAAGTTACCTGTTTATGGATAAATCACGCATTGTTGAAGTTAAAATGAAATCGTATTAATGATATCTGTGTGTTAACTGTTGAATATGAGGTTGAAGGCTTCGATAGCTAATCAGTAAACAAAACGCAATAAATCTTTGAAAAACAAAGTTCAGTATTTCTATCACAAAGGCATACATTGCTTGTGACAGACATTTAGAGAAGTGTTTCATTCCCTCTAATCTGCGGACAGCCAGTCACATACACGTGTTAGTGCGGGACGTTACAGCCGTAGTATTTTATGTCCCTATAATTTATCTTACGTGACGCCTTGATTATGATTAAAGTTACTAGCTTTATAGCCACAACAAGGACGAGTGGTTCCAGTGATTTTGATATTTTGTTATATAATGATGAATTAATGGTTTATCAATAGGTACAATAAATGGGAAACCTCAATAGAATGAATGTCGTTAACTCAACTTGCCCATCACAAATTCCACATGGATGAACAAGGACTTAAACACCATTATCTACAATGAGAAGGAAAGCAGTTTAACAAGTACACCAATAGTCCCTCGCCGAAACCACGTATGGGGTATAGTGTAGATCGCCATATGGACTCGTGCTATTTACCAGTCTACTCACGAATGCAAAGGTGGGAGTAGCAACCCTCTTTCCCTGTCCCGCGAATTCTCCTTATTCCTCGCTCCTGCTATACTTGTTTTGACGGCGGCAAGGGAAGATCACAACTCCGTCGTCGCAGACCTGTGACAGCAAGCCGAAAACAGCCGTTAGGAGGAAGCCGTGCGTTGTCGTGTGCCACGTGGCACTGCGGAAAGCCAGCGCCTCCACACGGCCGCCATTGGAACTGGGCGAGTGTGAAAGGCAGACGGGGAGGGGGCGGGGACGCACCCTGCACGAGGGAAAGAATCCGCGCCAGGAAACTCGCCTCCGCCGCCACCACAGTGGAGGTGCACGGTAAACAAGGCTGAAGAATGGGCGCGCGGAGCTGGTGGGTGAATAACGGCTTTGTGCCCCTAAGCCAATTATGAAGCACCATTAGGCCCTTTCCGCAGCGGAGCGGAGCCACGTCGCCCCGCCTCTCCGCTCCCCTCCACCCCACCTCTCCCCACCCTGCCACCTCGCCCGCTCAAGGCCAGCATTGCCCCCGCCTTTGCAGCGACTCGGTCTGGTAAAGAGACTCGGCCTAGAGTTCGAGTCACAACAGGGGAGGACTTTCGACACTAGCTGTACTTGGATTTTTTAACGTGGCATCTCAAGGTCACGCGCAAAAGGGAGAGAGAGAGAGGGGGAAGAGAGAGGGAGAGAGAGAGAAGATAATCTCAAATGTGGGGCTGCAACGTCACTACAGCTCGAACTTTTACGGTTCCCAATTGGAATTTGCATTTCCTCTACCTCTTTCGCGTGTGATCTGGAGATGCCAGGTTGCAAAAATCCCAGTATGCATAGCTAGGTCGAGTTCAACCTAGGTCTGGAAGAGATAAATAACTGCCGACTGATCTAATAGATCGTTTTCCCTAGTATTGCCGATCACCACCAGGTGAATGAA
This sequence comes from Teleogryllus occipitalis, assembly GCA_011170035.1. Lineage (NCBI taxonomy): Eukaryota > Metazoa > Arthropoda > Insecta > Orthoptera > Gryllidae > Teleogryllus > Teleogryllus occipitalis. The sequence goes on from BLKR01003408.1 coordinate 105,183, forward strand.
AGAACAGTACCCTTAAAAATAGCCCACGGACAAGACACATTTTTCCTTCCTCTTCCTTGTCCTATTCTTACCTCTTACAACTTACTTACATACATATGCACTGTACTATCACACATGACGAGATACCACTCGGGGACTTAGAGCTTATTCAGGCTGAGACAGTGCTCTACTGGAGAAGATACCTGGTACGGGAAATTCCCCGAACGCCAACATGTAGGTTAGCAGTAAACTCTTCGGCTAGGTTGGAACCTCTGAGCTTAAAATCACTCATTACCTACTTGTAGTATTGATCATAGTAGTTGACGTGCCCGGAAACATCAATCAGCTCAGGATTACAACCCCAACATTAAGCCTTCTACCACTCTGCGCCCCTTGCTATAGCAACTCCCAAGATCCTCCGCGTCGCACCGTGGTGACATCCAGTTTCGTCGCCGCTCTGCAGATAGCTGCGTCATCTCATCATCTCGCTACTACAAGAAAACATTCCCCCCCCGCTCCCTCCCATTCTGACGGCACCCCATGTTTAGCGCCCCAATTGCACCTGACCATTCCACCCGGTTGGCTCTCAGGGTTGTCGCGTTATCCCATCTCTATCTTGCCACTCATCGGTATCACCGTTTCAGCAATTATCCACCTACCCACCAGTCTGTCAGTCTTCCCCCACCGTCATTTCTCTCTCAGCCTGCCAATCTTTTAACCACCATTCTGTTATCCCACCACATGCGTATTATGTCAATACCGTACTCCGTTCATCCGTCCCTCTTGCTCGCTCTCACCTCGCCACTCTTTCAAACGGACACTCCTTCACCCCTACGCTTTACTACCCCGACCCCATCTTACCATCGCTGTCTTCCTCAGCCACTCAGTTATTGCATTGTCTTCTTACCTCGTCAATCCATCCCACTACCAATTACTATTTCATTACTTACCATTCCATTACTATTTCACCTCCTCTTTAGCCCCACCACGCTGCTGCTCCGCCACCCCGTCTACCTACCCCGTCGTTTCCTCTCCAATAGCCCCAAATACTTTGCCATCCACTCGGTCTCCATTTCACCACGTCTACACGTCTCCATATCCTCGGTTCACCGGCCCTCTGCGGCACCAGCCTCATTCTCTTCGCACTTCCCACCTGCACGCAGCGCACCACACAGCTTCCCGTCTCCACGCCCACTTCCACGCCCCGCAGCCCACTGCACGGCGCCCCCCCACCGCCCCACCGTCGCCCCGCCGCCACCCCGCCGCCACCCCGCCGCCACCCCGCCGCCACCCCGCCGCCACCCCGCCGCCGTCCTGCCACCGTCCTGCCGCCACCCTCCTGCCACCCCGCAGCCCCGCCGCCCCGCCGCCTACCCGCCGCCACCCCGCCGCCACCCCTCCGCCACCGTCGTCATCCAGCGCGCCGCCAGCCGGCAAACATATGAATAATGGAGCGCGCACGCCACAGGTATCACGTGGCGACGCCGGCGCGCAAGCGGCGTGGGCGGTGGCCAGTGCTGCTGCGGCGGCGGCGGCGGGCAATCCCGCGAACGTGATCGCGCTGGGCGGAGGCAGCTCCCGCCTGGATTTGCGCCGCGCCGCCCGCACGCGCACAGTGCGCCGAAACGCAACACTGGCGACTGAATGTTGACCGATTGATTGATTTATTAGCGGTTTCTAACGCGTCAACGGCTAAGATCATTGCTACCGTATGTGTAGTGATTGTTATCGCTGGATATGGAGATATTCCGCTGTTGGATTGCGAGATCCGACACTTACTGTCACTTGCGAGGTTTTGCACAAACCTGATATATCCCACAAGTGGATCATCGCCACAGAGAGGACAATATTTAAGCTCTCGACTGGTCTCCGTCTGGTGTGTATGGTAGTGTTGTGCATGCTCGAGGAAGTTTGTGTAAGTAAGGTGTAGGAATAAGACAAGGAAGAGAAAGGACGAATCGTGGGCGGTCCGTGGCCCTTTTGTTAGGGTACTGCTCTGGCAATCACCCCGTGTTGATCAAATAAACCAAGGAAAACTAGCGATCGGAGCAGCCAGCCGCTATAATTCTCCTCCTGAAAGCAGCTGAATTCAACCTAGCTGACAAGCTAGTGTCGTCAAAACCTGCCACCTTCGGGACTCGAACCTAGGACATCCCGATCAGTGGCACTGCAGTGACAAATTCATGCCCTGAGTCAATGGAATGTTGGTGGAATGATATATTCGGTTGACCTGTTCATAGTTGGAATCTATGGAGTTATGTAGACTTATGAACGCAACGCCGTATCGCGGAAATTTGCATCTGGTCCCAAACTGAAATAATTTTGCGTAATATTTATTTCAGAGGCAATTTCGGTCTTTGCTACATACCATATATCGCTGTAAAATCCCTTGGCTATTGAATATATTTGCGTCATCAACGCAAACCCAGTGATCGACATGTGGGGAGTAAGTGTGTTGCTATATGTAAATAATTTTGTATGTTAGTTTTCTGTATATAACGTTTTCACATTTTTCAATGCAGTTGCACAGTTTTAAAAAAATATACCCATTTTTAAATCTGAAATTGTTTTATCATCGTGAAAGGTTAGAAATTCTTCCATCAAAACCCTTTTTCCGAAAGTGAACCAACTTAGATGATACGGTCTGTACAAAGGCTAAAAAGTGTGAACAGAAGGATTGCATTAGGTGAGCTTCGAAATTTCTTTCAGACAGGAAAGATGAGTTAATCATATATTATGCAAAATTACGGTGTATTTTGTTGTATGTATTAAATGATACAAATAAATGCACCGAAATTTGTACACTACCAAGTCACTCTCTAGTACACTACTTTGAAATATGCAAAATAGTTCAGCGTTAGCGTTCAGTGAAAAGTTCATTTGGCGGTATACTTGAATTGTTTTGAAAAGTTACACAAATGTAATTTTCTTAAATATCTCTCACGCCGTTAAAATGCACATTTTCAGCAATTTAGAAATACTATTGCATTTACGAGTTAAAGTGCTTCAAATGACTTAAAATGAAGTTTTTCGAAACCTAAAAAACGTTCTGTGAAAAAGGGCTTCAATTCCTCTTGGACGAAAACACGTAGATAGTCCAACGTTCATGGAGATCGGTCGGGTGTCGGAGTTAACTGCTCTTATGTATACCACCATCCATTTTTATATAATATATAGATTAGCCATGTTGTATTCAATCTAGCAGAATTAATAATCTTTAGAATTTCCTTTCCAAATTCAGAAATGATTTTTAAACGTGTAATCAAAGTTTTTATATATATATATATATATATATATATATATATATATATATATATATTAGGTTGGCACAAAGAAGAATTAAAGATACCATACCTATTGAACAAAAATAACTTAACTAATCAAGGTATTTTTAATTTTTCCGTGGCTAAGCGCGACTATTCAAAGTTATTTAATAATCCATTGCGAAAACTGCATAAACCAAACGCTAAAACAGAAGTACATCCCCAACTAAACTTTCTTGCATGCTATTTTGGATCTCTTCACGTTCTAGCATACCGTACGCATACTTTCTGTTGAGAGAAACAATCGTAAACCACTAATTATCAAACATTATGCCGTTAAATAATTGCATACATAAGAGTGACCACAAAGACGTCTGTATGTAAATTCAGGAAAACAATTTCGTGCCAGCTTAGTATTAGGTTCTGCATAATATTGAACCTAATAATTAATCGTCTGTACAAACCAATCTGTCACAGAGTATTGTATACTCACAGAGAGTAAGTCTCTGTACTTCGTATGAAATCACGTGTTTCATCAGTTACTTGGAGCCACTGAAGCCACATCTGTTACTTGGAGCCTGTAAAGGCCCAAAACACGTGTATCGCTGAATTTTCTGTTTATTAAAATGCGTATTGTAGTAAACAACTTGTGGTTGATACATGGGCTATCCTGTATCAATAATCACGATAATAAATTATAAAATGGGCATTAATGAAAAAGATTTAACCTCTTTTCTTCTTTACCTCTATTTGTCACTTCAACCAATTTAGCTCTAGGCCAACAATACCATAAGCAGTCCCGGCATGACCAATGAAGTATATTCATCATCATAGCCTTAAAAATATACGGAGAATTTCTGTGGCCACTTCCTTTTCTTAATCCTAGTTTTGCCACTAAGGGCCTCAGCGGCCCTCACTGATTGTTTTTATACGATTTAATATTTGTAGAAAGATGAAAATCATTGACATCATTTGTGATGTACTTTTTAATTAAAATATGATTCAATATATAACAAGAGTAGCTTATAATTTGAGTAGATACAAGTTTTTGCAGTGTGGCTGGGAAAACTTTAGTACTGTTCACTAGAACAATGAACAATGAGTATATATTTTAGAAATATTTCTATTATTTTATGTCTTAGTATGTGAGTCAACTGTGCCAAGACACTTCGCAGGGGTGGGAAGTGGGAGAGAAGGAACCAAGCTACTCGCCAGTGTTGCCGTATCCATCCAGTGTTGCCGGATCGCGACTGCATCATCTTGGGAACCTTATTTTACGGACTATCTTCATAGTTTAATTCATCGCGTTATAATCGTAAATCGGCCTTTATTTGACATGAACAGTAATGTTTTCTCATTAAATACCAATGTTGATGAGAGAAATTCTGATTTTGAAGATCCAGAAATTCAACCATATTTTTCTGATTAAGTAAATGTACATGTAGTATATTCATAGGTATATCTTAGAGTCGCGAGGGTACCCTCTTCCTACATGCTCTATATGCATCACTCTGAAACAGTGATTTCTATTGCAATTCGACAAGAGTTTGCTGTAGTTCCAGACCACAAACTGATAGATGCTGCATTGAAAAACCTTGAAAAGAAACCAGAAAAGGAGAAAATATTTCGTGACTAAGAGCATTACTACTCTCGCGTACATTTTCCGGCCATTCGTAAAACGGAAACAACAGAAAAGTATGCTACTCCTGGAACACTCAGAGAATAGTTTCAGACGTACAGATTCAAGCGTCACATGTTCGCTGCACGATGGTGGCTACTCTAAGAACAAACATAGTTCTCCCAGAACAGACAAAGAATTTCGCATAGCCTCTATGAAAATCCATTGGTCCCAGTATACCCAGAGTAACTCCGTTTCGGCTACACCCAATGCAGACCAACATCATTTCGCCAATCGGAGTATTCGCACGATTTCGGACCCCGTGTGCGTCACCCGGTGTGTCGCAGGGGTCACTTCCGGTGCCCCTGTTCCCGTCCCCGCCCCCTTACGCGATGTGTATTATAGATTTCTGTCGGCCGGCCGCGGCTCGGCGCCGCCCCGCCCCGTCGTTCAATAATCAAGCGCGACTCGGTGCCCGCGCCGCGCCGCCCGCCTCGTTTGTTTCCATCTGGCGCGCGCTGATTTCAGCGCAGGCGGACGCGCACAGGCGCACACGACGACGCAAGCCCACCGCCTCGCGCCACGGGCAAGCAACAGAGAAGAAGCACATGTTATGTTTTCCGATGAAACAAATAGCACCGATAGGCGGTTCACCAGACATGTGGCAAATCTAAAAGAACTTACATAATTTATTTATTTATTATTAGAGGTATTTTTTTTATTTAATTTATTCATTTTGTAAAAATAGTGTGTATTTTTGATAATAAAAATTTTATAAAGATAGTTCATGAAACAGTAGGCAGTTTCTTTTCTTCACGAAAAAATGGCTCCGCTTTTGTTTAAAATCGCTCTTCTGCAAAATGATTTTTAGATGTGTCACTTCTGTTGTAAACGTACGAGAGGCTGCTGGCAGTTGTATTCATGAAGCAGATGAAGAAATACTACGTTAAGAGCCTTTAAACAATTTACTGTGTGTAAACTTTGTTAGCATAGAAAGAAATTAAAGTATTTATTAAGTAACAGATAATAATTCATTTTGTGTCATTTGTCATGTTTATTACTTGAGATAACTCAATGTATTGTTTTGATTTGAGAATATTGGATAATCACAACATGGGATCATTAGAATTACCAGCATATAATACGACATATTTGCCAGGAAGTGAAAAATAATATTTAACCCTTCTTTCATGGCGTCACGGAGGTTTCCTCTGTTTCTCTCTTTCTTTGCTTGCCATTTTACTGCGAAAGTGAGAATGGTCGCACTGTTCTCACCATCTTTTGGCAAACATCTTTCAAGTCGATTGGGAGATGCGCAGCAGTAAGGGTTGAATTATGGACTGGTGACAATGTATTTCTTAACCCCGTGCGATGACCCGGAGGTTATCTCCGTGACGCAATCGTTGCCGAGTGTTCGATTTCTCGTTCGAATGCATTGTGCTACTTGAAGCATTTATGGTTTCTTCTAGTATTTTTCTCATACAATATCGTCGATAAAGGGGAACAATTTAGAAAAATGGTTTTGGACGTGCTAGTTGAAGAGACTGGCTTTGAAATTGGTCTTAAATGTGACAGAGATGAAGAAGACTGTCTGCAAAACAGATATCGTAATTCGTCTTTGAAAGAACCAAGCGATGACGCTTCGAAACTCGTTTTTCATATACAACTAATTCCTGCGTCCAGAAACCAAGAAACATTCAAATATGTCAATGAATGAAAATGTTAAAGTGATAAAAGTGATAGGTGCCAGGTGAGGTAGGCTGTATTTCAATCGAACGTATTTCAATCGAACATCCAGATAAAATTGCAGAATGTGATTTTGATGACGCCGTAACTTATTTGGACAATTCTTTTTTTTCCTACCCTTCATTTGTGGGAAAAGACAAAATAAAACTCTGTGCCATATGTGTAAAGCGCCTCAGAATGTCCGTATGCCTCACTTTAATATTGCCTTCCATTTCCAGAGGAGAAAGGTCAAGCACGCAATATGAAATCCGTAGCTGGTGTATGAAATACCTTCTTTCCTGATTCACTACTAGAGAAAATAATAACAAATACAAATCAGTGGATACACGAAGACCGATAAAACTGAAATTGTGAAAGGGACGCAGGACCCACGAATCGGGTTGAAATAAAAGCTGTACTTGTTGTATCCAACTCCCATGAACTTCCTTCAAAAATGTATCAACTAGCAGACTGTACATCGCATGTCCCCAAATCAGAAGCTGCAAGAGATCTTCAAATGCTGGAAGACGGGCTTTCCGTGCTTAAGAAAAAAATCAAACCACAATCAGATGTTACACCTGCAGGCGTTTCACTACATTCAATTTAAAAAAGATCCTTTCATGTAATAACAATATTATTATGTTTATAATTTATATTTAGGTAAAACTGAATAATATATTAATGAGCATTAAAAATGTATCATATTAAAACATTTTTACTGATTAAAAGTTTTGTTTGCGCCCAATTTCTGAACCCTTAAATGTTCTCTTTGACGCGACTGTTTAAGAAAAATATATTCAAGCAACTAAAGAAAAGGTTAAATAAAATTTATTTTATCTTGAAATGTTCTATATGTGTGTGACATATTACATTATAACATCAGCCAAATACACTTTTCTATTTTATAATTCTACGAATCAAAAAGAAAAAAACCGGCGCGTTTCCACAATAACCGCGTCTCTTATTTCCAGCACGCAGATTCATTACCATTACGAGGCAGCCATTTCCGCTCGGGTGGCCGTGTGAGGGCGTCGCGCCGCGCCAGATGAAATTATGTATTTGCGCGCGCGCGCGGCAGTCGCGTCGGTGCGTTGGCGTTTCGCCGCTCGGCTTTCGCTCTTTGTGGCGGCGCGTTGGCACCCCTGCCCGCCGGCGCGTCTTTCGCACCTCCGCAAAAGCCCCGCCCCGCCCAACCCCGCCCCGCCATTCCGCGCCTCGCGCAGCGCGGCAGAGGCAGAGATAGAGGCGGCGGCAGAGGCGGCACCGCGTGGCAGCCAGCCAGCCAGGCAGCCGGCCTGGGCGCTGCCTCTCGCAAACGGATGCCTCTGCCGAGCTCTCGCGCCGGATTCACGCCTGTTTTATCTCAACTCCTGGACGGGACTCTGGTTTGGTTTTCTTCGTCAATAAGCCATTAATGAACTGAGATGTGACAGCTGCCAAAGACCATTTATTTTTTACTACTTATTATTAATTGCTGATTTTTTATTGTTTATTTTTACTGCTTATTATTTATCACTTATTTATTTTTTATTACTTATTTATTATTTACTACTTATTATTATTATTTGTTATTTATTATTTAATAATATAATACAACGTACAAATTCACAAAAAGCAACTATTATCAACACGCTTTGTCTTAAACGTAAGTAACGTCAAGGCATATACTTCAGAAAATTATGCTTCTTTTTAGTTGAGCTATGTAAGGTGATTTTACTTCTACTTTTAAAAGTACATCATACCGTTTCACTCACTGAAATAAGGTCTGATAGAGAAGATTTTTGCTTTTCTGTTTCTTTCAATTTTAGTGTAAAGAGTAGTGGTTTAAAGAATAAAATGTGCGTCTGCCTGTTGGGCGCTGTGTGTAGTTATTTTGTACAAGATTAGTGTCGTGCGTCAAGTCTATATTGATGTATACCATGTACTTTCCTATCTGTAAATCTGGTTTCGGGACTCAACATAGCAAGAAACAGAACGTTAAATTTCCGCTAAATTGTTTTCGAAAAATCATCTTTAAATTGTCTTCCTTACTCTTATAGACATTAACACCAATTCTAACATCTTAAAGAGTCAAAAGCCCTCTAAAAGCACGTACAAATTATACATAACTCCCGTGAGGGAACGCTATCATCTACCACATATTTGTCTACCAGCTATTTGTAATGAAATTTCAAATAGTAGTACCGGGAGCGATAGCTTAGTGCATCAACTGATGTCACTGCAGCGCCTCTGATCGGGAGGTCCGAGGTTCGAGCCATGACGGCGGCAGGATTTTCTACACTAGATTTTCAGCTAGGTCGAATTTAGTCGCTGTCTGGAGGAGACTTCTAGCGGCCAGCTGCTCTCATCAGTAGTTTTCCGTGGTTTCTCCGATCAACACCAGGCGGATGCCGGAGCAGTACCCTAACAAACGGGCCACGGACCGCGCGCGATCTGTCCTTCCTATTCCTTGTCCTATCCTCTCCCCTTACACACACACTCACTGACACTAACATGCACTACACTAAATCATATTCCGGGAGACCAATCGGGAGCTTGGAGCTTGTCCCGACTGGGTCGGTGCCCCGCTGGTAGGAGAGTCCTGGTTAGGGGGAAACCCCACTAGCCGACGGTAGGTCGGCGCCGGATCTCGCCATCCAGCGAGGGAAGATCACCTCCATCTCCCGAGGAAAAAAACATGTACAACACTTACGGAACTAATGACCAAAGCATTTGACGCGCCCGGAAACACGAAAAAATCAATCAATCAAATAGTAGCCCCCCTGGTTGAGAAGAACCGGTTTGTCCCTCCGCTTATTGACTCTGCGCGTTCGCCCTGGATCCGAATGGAGTCGGCGCGCCCCCTTCGCCGGCCAGTGCATTCTCCGCGCCCGCAGCCCCGCGCAGCCGGCCTGGTCGAGTGGCTGCGCTCGTCGGCTTCGTATTGATTCATCCGCTCGGAAATCTGTTTAATTAAAAAGAGCTTGGGTCGTTATTTTCGGGAAATCAAATAACTAATAGTCCGTCGGCCCGGCGCCTGGCGCGCTCTCGTTTGTATATTTTGCCCGGATTTAAACGGACTCCGGCCCCCGCTGCGTGTGCAAGATGTTATCAGGGACTGCTCCATAGGAAAAAGTTGGTGCCGTCGGCAGGAAGATAAGGTGCTTAGAGAGTGGTTTTTGTGAGATAAGAAATGAGTAAAAGTTGTACAGATTGTTCAACAAGGAGTTAAAGAAATATGTGTTTTTTTAATTTGCCTTGATGAAACTTCCTGTTGGCAAATGTATATTCACACATTTCCTAAAAGCAGCACTTATGTTGTACTGATTTTAATATTTCTAATTATTTTATGCATTTAAAAATGCAGCCAACAAAACGGGAAATAACGGTTGCGATGTCTTTTCCTGTTATATGTGTTATGGTTCATTGTATTGTAGGAAAATGATTCTTTTATGTGAGTCAGGTTTTAGAGTATAGTTATGTTACAAAAATGCAATTTTCCTTGTATATCATTTAGAACCCTTCGTCAACCATAAGCACATCAATTTTATTTCTTATAAATCTGTAAATATAAATCTCATAAAATTTATTGCGTGGCCATAAATGCATGTTTTTCGCAATATTCCGACATTTCAGCATAATTTGTCCCAATTTTCCTATAATACCACACTTGATAATAGCACAAGTTAATAATTTTAATAGCTTAAATTGCCTACTTTCCATGAGATTATTTCTCCCTTTTTATGTCGAGTGTCAAAAGTGTCGTGTGAAATCGAGCCATTTTTTCACAGAGAAATCCATTGGTTAACTGATTAACAACCGATTATTATAACGTGCATACAATATCATATAATATTATTCACTTTATAAAAGCGATCAGGATGCATACTCGTTCGTGAGAGAGACTATTTGTCTCTAAATTGTTCTTCGAAACATACGTTTGATATTTCCTATTCACGCTTAAATAGAATAACCATTTCAGCAGTAGATAAATTGACCGGAAACTAAAACAATAAATTAATATAACTAAGATTAATGTTTTAGAAGCTATTCGCGTAAAACAATTAAAATTTTCCATCGAATTATGTGTTGCTTTTTAAGCATCACTTTTTCACATGATAGAAGAAAAATTAAGTAAGAACAAAAGTATGTGTACTATAAAAGTAATGATTAAATTTTTGTGTTTACAAATATTTGTGACCAATAAGCTACATCTGTGAATATTGCGGTGTGCGAATTTTTCATCGCATGAAGTGCTTCTTGCCTTGACGAAACATTCGAACTCTTATACTTCCTTTACTTTTTTCCACAATCCCCGAGACTCGAATTTTCAAGACCAACTTCTTTGACTGGGCCGCGCTGCCATATTGAATCATACTCTGCATTGGACACAATCTCCGGTTGCCCAGTTTTCGGCGGAGTAGGTCCCACCGTCCCGTTGCCAGGTGATTGAGTCTTGGTGGCTTTTTTGTATCTTTTGAGAAAACGCCTGTTCGATTGAACACTGCGCCACCTTCGGCCTCCCTCTGCGGCTATTCGTCATGCTGGGCACGAGAGATTTGTTCGCGACTCGTAGAGATTGTGCTCAGATTATATTATGCCCTTCAACGAAAACAAAATGCCAATTTAAGTTTTAACTGCATGTAAGAACAAACTTTATAGTTAATTGAATATTCACAACTCGTAAGTATAATAATTTGCATTTATATGACAGAATATTCATGAAATTACCTACGAGAAATTTGATTGATTTGTCTGCATATATAACAAGAGTTTTAAAATTGGAGTTAACATTACCGGAGTTAAAATTGGAGTTAACAATAATAGTTTTTAATTTATCATTTACATTTGGTAAACATCTTTGTAATGAATTGTAAATTCCATTACAATATAGCTTTGAATCGAATTTCACAAACTATAATTTTCATGTTTTTCTATAATCCTTTTAGCAAAGTGCATACTAACAAACGTACTATGTAATGTAAAACCTTCAGGTGTCATAATAGTACACATTATATAAACGTATTTAACTGATTATTTAATGTAATTCTTAATAGTATTTGATGAACGACACAAAGATGATTTGAATAATGAAGACATTCATGTTTTGCTTGCTTACTAATAAATATTTAACTAAGTGCTCTTACAGTGACAGAGAATTCAAGTTCAGTCCTAAAACCATATCTCAAATAATTTTCATGGAAATGGGCCATAAGGGTAATTTAAATTCTGATCTGATGCTTATAGCTTTTCTGACTCTGAACGGCACTATGCAGAAAATTTTATTTAAGTTGAACCAAATGTTTGTGACCAGCTCAGTTTTGCTCGTGGTTTGGCGTTAAATTCCTAATAGAGTTGGTAGTTAGATACGAATAATAGGGCGTTGGAAATTGTTCTAAAAAAATTCTGTTTTTCTGAATTTTGTTTATGATGGTTTCGGAGGCGTTAATGCATATAGAGCATTAACGTGAGTTAATTGAGTAGTAGATAGCTTGTGAAATATTTTTTATATTAATCCAGATGATTCGTTTAGTATTGTGACATTTAGGTTTTAATTTGGTGTCTAGGTGAATTCTGATATATTTAAATGATACTTTTTTGGGGGTCTACATTCTGGGAACTTTCATTTAGGGTCATAAAGATGCCCAGAAGGCAAGATCCTCTTGTAGATATTTTAGCGTTTAACATGGATTTTATAGAATATTCAGCCTAGAAGCTCAGGTACCAGACATGCTAGTGTATAATTGAATTCAATTTCGAATTACATTGATTGGGACGTCTAAAGAGAATATAGCAGAGTCATCTGCAACGTGATGTTTCCGAAATACTCATCGCTGCTGCTTCGACAAACGAGTTCTGTTTCTGAATCTACTTGGCTGTCCCGGAGACACCGTGTTCTAGGCACAGGTGCGCACTTTTAAGTCGTCATACCACGACCTTCTGAGGGCAAAATCCCCGCGGAATGTCCGAGGCATTTTGTCGTGAGGAAAGTCGTAAAAAGTCGTCGTGAGGAAGACCGAAAAGTTGGTTTCTATGCCTAGAACGCGGCGTATCTCGAACAGATACGCATCAATCAAAAACATAATATTTTTAATGTACTTTTCCTATCCTATACTATAAAAAATAAAATCTCTTTATGCATCACAAAAAATGTTCAACCGATTCTACTGGGATGAAATAGTGTAAACTGCCATATCTTAACTTGAATTACTCCAACGTGTTACTTTCATCTAAAAATTTCATCAATAATCGTGGGACAGTACGGGGTAGGAGCGGATGGTGGGTCGAGCGAAGCAATACGTGGCAAAGACAGTGAGCGAAACTGCTAGGGGCGGGAAGGAATTGGGAGGTTCATAGCCAGAGATGTAACTAAAATTACTACCATTTCATACTATAGATGGAATTAATTCCTTTCTCTGTTCAATCGGTGATCGTCCGAAATGAATATTCTGACAATGTCAGCTAATCAAATATAAATATAAATGTTTTCAAGGCGTTATCGGTTATAATTAAAATTATGTTCTTTTGAATAAAGATGAACATGCATTAGTTACATATGTATTATAAAATTCTAAACGACAAAAACGTATTTTCTAAGACCATTTCTAAAAGTCTTTCAAAAGGATTACACTCAGCTTCTGGGGCAATGATTTTCTTCTCGATTTAGTTTTCTGTCGAGTTTTCCTAGGTCAATACCCATTGAGTCCTAAAATCACGCTCGCTTGTGCCATTATTTATAATTCATATACGTTTAGTAAACGACAGTGGCAGAGATACTGGAACTCAAAAACCCTTCCCAGATTATACTTCGTCACCATATGTTACACATTTTCACTGTTTTTCTGTTGTTGAAAAACATGAAACTGATCCCTACCCTTTGTCTGATTTTCCCTGTTTTTTATTTGAAACACCCACTTTTTGCTCTTTTTGCCATCCCGTCTAGTACGATATCCAATTTACAGTTCGTTTCTACTTCCTGTCCACCGGAAACAAATTCGAAGGGCTTACCTGTGTAGCAAACAACGTGCGTTGAAGGCCTCGCTACACGCCTCCAAATTCCGACAGAGTAACAACCTTTCCGCAGTACACGCCGAGGGACGGCGCGCTCTCTCCGCTGGAGATACGCGGTGCTTGCGGGCGGGCGGCAGGGCAGTGACGCGCCCTATCGCCCACGCCACTCGCCCGCGCGCGTCGCCCGCCTGACGGCCGGGTGATTGAGGGTCGGCCGTCGGCGCAGTCCATCGTAAAGGGACTGCGCCGCCAGGCAGCCCCCAAGGACAAGCCGGGCATCGGCTGGCGGAGGAGGAGTGGGTGGCGGGTTGTTAGCGGACAGTTGTCGAAGGCGAGTAGTGTTCGCAATTCCATGTTTAGGTTTTGATAGGTTAGGCTGATGTGTTTTGGATAACCAGTTACACAAATATTTAATACAAAGTGCGTTATTTTAGTACTAGAAATCTATTGTAATGAAAACAATTGGATCTTTGAGCTACATTTTGAATGACGTTAGCCCAAAATGGAAACGATATTTTAGCAAAACTATGGATATAATAAATTTTATATTTTGTTTTAGTTAACCATGGATTGCACTGTCGGCATGCGTAATGCCGGCGATTTTATCGCCTATTCATTAATACGGCACGTTGTTAGCAGACAAGTAAGTGAAGGGGCGTGTTAAGTTTTAAATTTGTTATGTATTGAAGTATCTGTGAAATTTGCACAATAAATATTGCATTCAACAATTGAAGCGTTGGCGTTAAACGCCAAAATAGAAAAAGAAATATCGAGTTGTCGAGAAAATCTCTTTGTTGCTTCCATGAAAGTTCACATAGAGTGACAAGATGTGAACCTCCGTGCCGGAAAATGAGAAGGTAGTAGGTTTGTTGTTAAGTAGAGCATTTCTTTTACATACCTATGTTGTTAGGATTTTTATAACCGTCCAGTGGAAAATTGTCCTCTGTTTTCCTTTTTAAAAACCATTCTGTTATATTTCTATTAGGAAAAGCGCTTGTACTATTTATGTAAAAGGCTTGTACTATTAGTTAAACCTGGAATAAGATAATCGGTAACTTTCCTGTGTCTACAGCAATCAGATTCTGGGAATATCAATCCTTTCTGTCTCTACAGAAAGCGTTTTAACCACTAACGTAGTCCTTTCATATTGTTTGCTAGTCCAAATGCCTGACGCATTCCATGTAAAGGCCGCCTGCCTGTCACTGGAGAGCAGCAGTCCATGCGGGAGGGCGCGCGTGTGTGGGGAGTGGCCGTGGAGAGCTCCTGCGATTGGCGCGCGCGTCGCGCCTTGCGATCCGCAGGCAGCAGCGCCGGCGACAAGTGAGCGCCGCGCGGCGACGCCCGCCGCCGGAAATTGCTGCCGCTGCTGACGTCAGCCCCACTCGCTACAGCTCGCGCCTGCCACGTTCGTGCTGGCTCGCCCGCTCACCGCCCACCCACCCATCCACCCACTCACCCGCTCACCCTCTCATCCACTCACCCGCTCACCCTCTCACCCGATCACCCACTCATCCTCTCACCCGCTCATCCTCTCACCCGCTCACCCGCTCACCTGCTCACCCTCTCACCCTCTCACCCGCTCACCCTCTCACACTCTCACCCGTTAACCCGCTCACCCGCTCATCTCTCACCCGTTCACCCGCTCATCCGCTCACCCACTCATCCGCTCACCCGCTCACCCTCTCACCCGTTCACCCTCTCACCCGTTCACCCGCTCACCCTCTCACCCGCTCACCCGTTCACTTATTTACCCATTCACCCACTCACTCAGCCACTCACCCGCTCACTCTATCACCCGTTCACTCATTCACCCATTAACACACTCACTCAGCCACTCACCCGCTCACCCTATCACCCGTTCACTCATTCACCCATTCACACACTCACTCAGCCACTCACCTACTCGTCGACTCACTCACACAGCCCACTGACCCACCCACACACTCAGCCATCACACGCTCACCCACTTACCAGAAAACCCTCACCCTACTCGCCCACTCATCCGCTCACTCGATCCCTTGCTCACCCACTCTCCCGCTCACTCACTCTCCACTCACCCTCTCACACATTCACCCACTCACCCACTCACTCACCAAATCGGCTACTCAGCTACCCACTCGCTCATCAGCATCCCCGCACATCCGCATACCCGACCACAGACACTCGCATCTGAGCGCCGACCTAACCCCTCTTGTCTCCGGCCTCCTGTAGTTTTGCTCATTCCATTTTCCAATCCCCGCCTGTTCATATTAAATCTCACTCACCCCACACATCTTACCTATTTGTGATTCCTTTCATACACACTCTTCATTTATATCATTTCGCTCATAATTTCTAGCACCGTCACTCTCTTTCTTCTCTAGCCCGCTCTACCTCCCTCCCAAACCCCAATTCTTGCCCGTAACTGTCGACTGTAAACATACGTGCACGCTCGCTCCGTCCTTCCTCGCTGGCGTCTCTTTCCACCCGCTGAGCTCGCTCGATCCACTTAAACTCCGTCATGCTCGTTTGTTGAAGCACACGCCTACCCACACCTTTCTTTATCTTTTGAAATGCCCACCTCCGATGGTATTCTGCTCTGCCCACCCCATTGCCGTCCGCTCCCGCTTAAACCTCCTTGCTCACACAACCCTCTCGACCAGGCACGCCTTTAGATGCTGACAAACGTGTTCACTCGTTTGACCTCGCCACCGTTTATCCGATCTGTCTTCACCTGACCGCTGCTACGCTTCTGCCCACCTCCCCATATGCACATCCGCAATCACCTCTTCACAACTCCAAGTGCGCTCTGTCGACCTTGCTCGCTGATACCTCTCCCAGCTCAGTCCTCACCGAACCGCTGCTCCAACACGTCTCACTGAATCCTCGCGCACGGTCCAGCACATTCGCGTTTCGCTTTGAGCCCTGGCCTTTATCCCCGGCTACGAGATTGTGCGTTCCACGCCCCACGACGAAACCTGTCGCGTTTGCCACTTGCCGCTGTTCTCTTCTGGTGGGCACACAAGGCGCTAGGCTTTCGGGGAGTTAGCTGGAGAGCGACGGAGAGGCAGATGCACCGGCAACGCAGTGGCAGTGACATTCCTAGGGAGTGAGATAATGGTTCATGAGTGCAAACTGAACGATATTCTCTTCAGTCCAGTACACACAGCCAGCACGTGAACATGAATCTTCATTTCAATTCCGATGTACAGAAATCTGGACCAAATTAACTACGTAAAACAATCAGTTATTCTGCTGAGCAAATTCTAATATCTAAACTAAACTAAACAAAACACAGTAGCGACTAAGGTAGGGTCTAAGAGCGCTCTCTCTATTCATGATGCTTGTAAAGCTTTGAAAGTGAAATCACATCATCCGCCGCTCAATTCGTGACGTCACAGCCCCCCTCTCCTCATGCTGGGGTGGAGGCATGTTCCCTTCCCGGATAGCGAGCTCCATCGCTATGACAGGTATTACCGAAAACGACGACGGAAGGAAAGTCGGCCCTAGGGAGGGTGCCAGGCCGGCGGTGGGGGTAGGCGCGAAGGTACGTAGCAGCGGCACCGGCGACGGAGGGCGAGGTCGCTGCGATAGCGGTGGGGGGGGTAGTGGTGGATGAAGGAGTGGTTACGGCGGAGGTAGTTGGCCGTTGGGAGGGTGGAGTGAAGGCGAAGGTAGCGGAACCGGCGAGGGAAGGCGACGTCGCACCGACGTGGAGGTAGGGTGGAGGGAGGAGCGTGGAGGATGCGACGGCGTCTGGGGCGTGGATCCCCTGTGCCGGCGCTAGAATGCCCCGGCGGGACGTATTCCACACGCCGGCTTCCGCTAATCCTGCCGGGAGAGCGCGCGGTGCTTCGCGGCCCAACTCCCGCACGGATCAGAATTCGGCTCCGGCACAGCGCCTGCCGCTCCAGCCCGCCCCGCCTCGCCCCGCCCCTCTCCGCTTCGCCTCGCCTCACTCCGTCCCTCCTTGCTCCGCCCCGCTCCGCTCTCCGCCGCTCCGCTCCGACCGCATCGCCTCGCTCCGCCCTTCCCCGCTCCACCCCTGCCCGCTCCGCCCCTCTCCCCTCTGTCTCTCCCCGCTCCGCCCCTCCCCGCTCCACCCCTCCCCGCTCCGCCCCTCCCCGCTCCGCCCCTCCCCGCTCCACCCCGCCCCGCTCCACCCCGCCCACCCCGCCCCGCTCCACCCCGCCCCGCTCCACCCGCCGCCCACCCCGCCCCGCTCCACCCCCGCCCTGATCCACCCTGCCCTGATCCACCCGCCCGCTCCACCGCCCCGCTCCACCCGCCCGCTCCACCGCCCCGCTCCACCCCGCCTCCACCCCGCCCCGCCCACCCCGCCCCGCTCCACCCCGCCCCGCTCCACCCCGCCCCGCTTCACCCCGCCCCTCCCAGCCCGACTACTCTTCATCCCACCCCACCCCGCCTCGCCCCGTCCCGCTTCGCCCGCTCCGCCCCACCCCGCTCCGCCTCACCCCGCTCCGCCCCACCCTTCTCCGCTGCACCGCGCCCCTGCCCGGTCTACCCCGCACTGCTCTGCCTCGCCCCGCTCCGCCCCGCCCCTCCCTGCTCGTGCACTCCTCATCGCGTGCCGCCCCTCCCCGTCACGCCCCGCGTCGCGCCGCCTGTCGCCATCCCTGCCCGCTTCGCTCTTCGCTTGGCCGCGTCGCGCTGCACGTCAAATAAGCGGAGTGTAATCCTGCGCCCGTTGAGCCGTTAGGGTCACCGGTGCACCGACAGTCGAACAGCGATGAACGGGCAGTCGGGGTTATCGTGTCGCCTGTGATTGTCATTAGGACCTCTGTTCCAGGTTTCGTCGCCGTGTATCCGTTGGATAAAACGCTGTTTTGGCTGTTGCAGGAAAGAGAATGGTAGTTACAAAATACACTATCGTACACGCTAAGATATTCTATTTGTAATATTTGATTGGTATGGGCGATAAGTGTATGTAAGGGTGATAATTATAAATTACAAGTGTAATACAGTCCTGAAGATGATATGGAAAATTATTGAAACGAAGGCAAGTAAACATACATATTCTGTATTTTCTTAAGGTCGAAAAATATTTATTTATTTACATACTATACACGAGAGTTTTAAAAAATGTCCACTTTTTATTACTTATTATCACAATTATTTCTTTTTATTGTTTTCTTAAGTTAATTTGAATTCCAAAGTGTTTAATCATACGTTCTCTATAAGAAGACAATTTTCATCAACTTCATCTCATTCTTGTTCAGTGTACGCCTTCAAATAGTTGGAAAATGAGCAAGGCAATAGTGGTGTTGAAAATACAAATCCGGAGAGAAGTTTACTATAATTTGTTTCTGAACACTTATTGTTTTACATTGTTACAAGTTACATTGTACATGCGACAAGGAGAAATTTTATTAACAAAATTCAGAAATTAGTATTAGAAAAATGCTACTTATCTAAGATCTGATGAAATGTCTTAAGATACTATTGTGAAAAATCTTTAACAATTCATTCAGGTCCTCTCTGTACTTACAATATTTAAATGCTGGATTACTTGTAAATTCATTACAAATCAAGATCGATTCGTTTTAACTTTAACAATGACATTTATATTTTTATGCTATTCATTTTTTATGATTACTACTTTAGAATTACAATCAATGGAATAAAAAATCAGTTGAGTTGAAGCAATGATGGAAATCGTTTTCTCTCATTCTAATCTTCAATATTTATGTTTATTTCTATTTCCTTCCTGCCAAGATAACGAGTTGCTGTACTTATTCTGGATCCCCCGCCAAGACCCTTGCCCAAAAAGCGACCTCAGCAAGGGCTACTTAAAGGAAATATTGTCATATCAACTACTGCGTACATTTTCAAATCACAAGCCATAAATATTTTTTGATCAATGTAGCGTTTAAACAATTGAAAAAATATTCGAAATTGTATTCTAGTGCGAAATACTTTTATCTATTGCAGAAGAAAAAATATGTAGTTTCATGTAACAAATCAAAAATAATTGCATTTCTTCAAAGCTAAAAATACTAACAATACTTCTACATGTTACATGATCTTTGGTTTAGTAATGTTGGGAGAACGGCATTTCGATATCGCTAACCCATGTTAAATTATGGGGGTGAACTATAGTTGTTGAGACTCACGTAATTCTTATAGAGTATTCGAGTGTCTGCGAGTCTGTTTGTCCGTTCGTTCATTACTCACTGTTAGATCACTTCCTGTGCACCAATCGAGACATGTTAGGTGTCATTCGACGTGCCTCGTTCTCCTGATGGGGAACTGATAATTAGTTTTTGGATCCGGCCAGCAAATTGTAAGAAATTTTCAAAAACGTGTTTTGCGTGTACTAGCCCCACTTCGCATCGAGCCTCGGTCGGGAACAGTCGTCCCCAGTGGAGCTCCGAGCAGCGCGGCTAACGGAATTCTGCCAGTGTCGAGCTGTGTTTTCACTCTCTACTCTCGCGGTCTTCCAGTCTGGCAGTGTGTTACGAATTAACAGTGCTTCTTAACTAGTTCAGTACTTTCTATAGTGATTTAGTAATAATTCTTTTCTTCAAGTGTTAGTACCTAAAACATAAACAGTGAAGTCACTTCGGCAGGCCTTGGCCTCGGCCAAGCCGTAGCAGAATCAATGGCACTTCTCTACAACCCAGAGAGCGCCATGGAGGTAAACTCCACTCATCAACTTCAAAACCTACCCCCCGGCATCGACAGCATGGGACTCCAACACCAAAACAGCCATCCCAACGTGCAGTTTCACGGCAGCAGCATAGTCGGTACAAACGTTTCATACCTTGACTTGGCCACAGGTGGCCCCCATCAGGTTAGTAACCAACCTCCGTGCAATGGCGCAGTGAACGTGTCTCCCGGTGAAAGTGAATTTGTGTTTGTAAACGGAAACTTCGGTAAGAGAGGTCATGCAGACTGTAACCAAACAGAACAACCTCTTAAAAAGCCCACCAAAGACGCTGATTACCAATATTCAGTACCAGTTGACAACCCATTCGGACCCCTTGAAAATATGGAGGACCGTGACAATAGGTTTTCGTTTGTCGATGCCAACCACCCGGAAAACTCGGAAAATGTGAAAATCCCCCCAATTTATGTGAAATTCGTCTCAAACGTAGCTGAGTTTAATAGGGAAATAAAAAATAACATAACTCCACAATTCACCTCTGATTACAACGACAACAAACTTAAAATTAAGTTTACAACCGTTGCAGACTTTAGAACAGCCATAAAATACCTCATCAAAACAAAAAGGAACTTTCATTCATACAAGGATCCGGGGAACAAGAAATTCTCGGTAATATTCAAGAACGTGCATGTATCTATTACCCAAGAGGAACTATACCAAGACCTCAAATCACAACACCCCTCCCTGCTAAGTGTCACCAGACTTTACAAAAACAATTGTGCAATACCGGTGATTGCCGCGGAATTCAGTGGCTCTCAGAACATAGAATCTATTCTACAAACCAAACAAATCTGTAACCTGTGCGTAAAGCCGGAAAAAAGGAACAAAACTAAGGGCCCGATTCAATGCCTGCGTTGCCTTGATTTCGGGCACACAAAAAATAATTGTAATCACGAACTAGCTTGCATTTACTGTGCAGAAGGTCATTATTCAGTTAACTGTCCGAATAAGGAGAATGCTCATAAATGCAAACTGTGTAAGGGCGCTCATCGGGCCGACCTACGTACTCCAGAATGTTCTTACTACAAGAACTTAATAGAGTCGGCAACCAAAAGCCGTCAAACCAGAACAAAAAAAACTAGCGAAACCAATGATCCTCCTCCCACACTCTCAAACCAAGGCTTTCCATCTCTCCCTCTCACAGGAAATATTGCACACTTCAACCCCGCCCCTCCTAACCCCAACAATAGATATACTTCTGCTCGAGAAAATAATGGAAACACACGTAGATTCCCCACCCCCAACACTACAAATTCAAACAATCACAACTCCCCTCTCATCAACTCAATTGTAAATTCCATCTCTAGCTTTATTATTAACTTACTAAATTCAATCATCCCCTCTTTAATCAGTAATATTCAAAATTCAATTTCGTCAGCGTTGATCAATAACTTTGGTAATGCACCAACACAACAATAACTTTGTCCTCATGAATTGGAATGCCAATGGAATCTCAAACAAGAAAACTGAACTATTCTATTTCTTAAGAGCCAACAATGTAAAAATAGCCGCAATCACCGAAACGCATCTAAATCCTAAAGACAGCTTTAAAATATCCGGATACAGCACACAAAGACAGGATAGACTGTCAACTACAGGCGGAGGTGTACTACTCCTAATACATAATTCGATCCCATATATCAAAACGAACCTGCCTCCCAGCCCAGGTCTCGAGTGCACAGCGATAAACCTACCAATAAACAATCAAATTCACACTCTAATAGCTCTATATAAGCCACCTAAAATAAAGCTTCATACAACAAATTTCATCGATTTAATTAACCAATCAGTCCCCACTATTATATTAGGTGACTTCAACGCTAAAAACACATCCTGGGGCTGTAGAACTTCTAATCCAGCCGGTAGGTTTCTTCAAAAAACCATCTCGGATCTTAATTTGCAAATAATAGCACCAGTCGAAGCAACGCACATCCCGAAGGACATAAATAAGCTTCCGGATATCCTCGACATAGCAATATGCAACTCTCAAATTAAATTTTTCACAAACACGCTTTGGGAACTCGACTCTGACCATCTCCCCGTAATAATCTCGACACAGCAACTCCCAGCTTCTCACTCACCCTCACATACTTTAAATACAAAAAATATCAATTGGAAAACCTTCAAAACCATACTAAGCAAGTCTATGCCAAAATTTAAAATTCTAAACAAAAAAATAGAAATAGAACAATCGATAATCGTACTAAACAACTTAATTTCAAACACAATCAGTTCAATAATAAAAGAAAACCCGCCGGCTAAATACAAAAAACCTCGCAACGATCTACCGAAATCCATCTTAAACATAATCGAAACAAGAAACAGAACCAGAAGACTTTGGATTAAAACCAAAAGTCCCTTAATTAAAAAAGAACTAAATACATTGACGAATATTTCCAAAAAAGCTATTAAGAACTATTACCACACTTCGTACGATAACATGATCCAATCGTTAAACACTCATAATAATTCACTCTGGCAATTTACCAAACGAATTCTAAAGAAACGAACAATCATACCTCCATTAAATTCGCCCACAGGCAAGTGTTACGTCCCGTTAGCAAAAGCCGAAATATTAGCAGATCACTTTGCTCAATCGTTCTCATCGCACTCGGCTCTCAATCAGCTCGACCACAACTCTATAAAACAATCAGCCCTCGCACCCAATTTTAATGTTCCGAACAGAATCAAATTTTCCACCCCTCAAGAAATCAAGGCCCTGATTAGGTTGCTACCAAATAAAAAGGCCCCGGGACATGACAAAATTTCTAACATCATCCTCAAAAATCTCCCAGAAAACACTATAGCTTTCTTAAACAATATTTACAATTCAATTTTCAGATTAGGCTACTATCCACTAAACTGGAAGTACTCTATCATCATTCCGATACCCAAACCCAACAAAAATCTTAACAATCCGGAAAGTTACAGACCGATCAGTCTCCTACCCACACTAGCTAAATTACTAGATAAAATTATCCTTAAAAGATTAAAACATTACACTAATAACACTAAGGCTATTCCCCTCCATCAATTTGGATTCACCAATTCCATCTCAACCTCGCATCAATTACTAAGGATCAATGAATACATTCAAGAAGCCTTCCAGAAAAAGCACCACACAATCGTCACATGTCTAGATCTAACACAGGCCTTCGACAGAGTCTGGCACATTGGTCTCGTTCACAAATTAAAATCTATAGGCACCCCAGTATATCTACTCAACACAATATCTAGTTTTCTATCAGACAGAACCTTTGCGGTCACAATAGATAATCACACTTCAAACCCCAGAAACATACAAGCAGGCCTTCCCCAAGGTTCTCCGTTATCTCCCATCCTTTTTAATATCTATGTAGCTGACATCCCAGTTGCACCCAACACAAACATCGGGCAATTCGCTGATGACACCATCATATACGGGTCCAGTTATTCATGCAACATCATAAGAAATAAGATTCAAAGACATCTTGACAAAATAGATGAATGGGCTTCAAAATGGAAACTCAAACTCAATGCCGTAAAATCTAACGCAAAAATTTTCACACTCAGACAAATGTTCACCCCTCCCCCTGCAAATTAATAACTCACCAATTCCCTGGACGCCACGTAATCAAAACATCAAATATCTAGGATTAAATCTGGATACTAAGCTCCTCTGGAAAGACCATATTAATGCAAAAACACACCAAGCAAAAGTAAAGATTCTTCAACTAAAACCACTCATCAATCACAAAAGCAAACTCTCTCTAAACAACGCAATAGCCCTGTACAAGAATTACATACGTCCTATTATGACCTATGCGTGTCCCATCTGGTTAAGTGCCTCAAGAACCAATTTAAACAAAATCCAAATAGTTCAAAATAAATACCTCAGAGCAATCACTCAAGCCCCATGGTTCGTTTCAAATCATCAGTTGCACAAAGAACTAAATATTCCGTACATTAACCCGTTCATTACCAAGATATCCAAAAAATTTTACTCTTACATCAACCAAATCGACCACCTTTCCCACTTCAACCTCGCCCATACCCCTGATTCCCGCACCAGAGTTAAAAACAGGTTCCCATTCCAAGCTTTCTTAAATATGCAGTCAGAATTCGATAATAAGTAAGGCGCTTCATGAGCTCCCTTACCCTATGTAGCTAGTTTTTAGAATTAAGTTAATTTTTAAGGTTTAATTTAAGCCATCAAAATTCTTATGTAAAAGTACCATTGTACTGATCTAAGTAATTCAAGGCCAATAAAAAGTAAATGAAATGAAATGAATGCGTGTACTAGCGCTGCGACCTTGGTACTCAGAGCAGGAATTAAACCATTGCCACCGAGATGTAGTATGTAGTTGATTAAACCCCAATACGCAGAGGCAATTTTAGCTCCACGACGCTATAATTTTCTTCCAAGAGGATGAAGACACTGATTGTTGAACAACAAGTGAATCGCGTGGTAGAGATGTCAAGCAGTGATGCTGCTTTGAAGTATTGCCATATTTTTAATAATAAATGTGCATAAACCTACGTACGGTATTATCTCGGAACTTATTAAATTTGAAGTACTTAAAAGTGAATATGGAGAAAACCAAAACAGTGAGAAGTATTAGAGAAAGAAAGCACATCCATATTCGACTTCTGACCTTTACGTTCTTAAACGAGCAAATACAGATTTTCAAATGAACGTGACTAACAAGTTATTTTTATTAAACTTGACAAAATCCTTTTCCATATAAAAGGACAACACAGTCGCCTTTTAATGTTTATAAATATTCTCCTACAAATTGTAAATATAGAAGTGAACAAAAATTTGCCTGAGAGTGTCGAGTTTTAAACTCGTCAAAAATTAGGGGAGAAAAATATGGAAGTGTTAACCAAAGTCGGAGAAGAATGAAATGTAGTTGTGGAAGATTTTGCGATAGAGTTTTAGTAACTAATTCAGCATGGTCTTATATTAGGATTAGAGAATAACCCTGAAGAATATCTTGTAAGTGATCTTTTAAATGAACTTTTGTTCATATTAACGAAAATAGCGTTACAAATTCAGTTGCAATGAATTCTAACTAATCACATCATCCACACCTGCAAGTGTTTTTTACGTCGACTGAAATTGCAATATCACCTGTTCGTATCCCGTGTGGGGTAACATGCTTGATCATTGGGTGTTGGGAATATTTGAACGGAAGTCTAACATTATCAGCTACTACGATTCAATGTTATATCCAATGCCAGACACTGTAAGAATTTCTTTTAACAAAGCTGTGCCTTAAGATTTAGAAATTTTCGGTGACCCTACATTCAACGAGTGTAGTACAACATTTCTTTATATACCGTGAATATAACAAAATTGCTGTTCCATAAAGCAACACATTAATAGCAAATTTTTAATGACGGCTTCTTCCTCCGTGCGTTGCTGTCACCTCACATCTGGTAAGCTGTCAGCAGTGATGCACTGAGTCTGGCTATTCACTCTGTAGACGCAGTGTGAAAATTGGCAGAATACCACCATTCTCTACATTTGCAAAATTTGCATTTTTCAGTCAAAATCAAAACTGTTTAAATGTTTTTTTTTTAATTTTATCTCAGTTTCAGGATATCTAACAACACCATAAACATATCTCTCATGTCCGGAGGCTACATTGTCTTCTTTCAATTTCTGAACACATTAAAAATTAGTTATATAACCATATACAATGTAAGGTAATAATCTTAAATATTTTATCAATTCTTTGTAATTGAAGTTCTCGTCTTTTGTATAATAAGCATCTTTTTCCCCTCTTTTCATGTCTCTGAGTTTTCTTGTCTTAATTGTATTTTCCCGCTATGTTATGTGTGAAACAAACAAATGTTTACGTTTTTCCAAATTCTACTCGAGCAAGATTCTAATATTTTTGAACCTCAAAATTCAAAGTATTTAATCGATCAAGATAATAAAAACAAGTTCTTGCTATACTAAGTCTTCCATTACAACTTTAACAACACTATTCTCCACTTGGGTAAAATAACCATTAAAACCGTTGGTCTAAGACTTAATCTAACGACTAGAAAATTACCTTCTTCATAAAACCAAAAGCACACAGTTGTGGTACATACTATATAGTGTAACACCTGAAGCATACTATACTTAATATGAATGTAGCTGTTGAATCCACGAAACAAATTACACCTTCATGCAGGCACAGAGCCCGGCTGTTTAGGGTAGAATTGAGTTTCACGTATGGTGCAAAGCTTCGCCCCGCAGACTTCTAACGCGCAGTTCCGCCACAGAACATTAACGCTCTCCTCGCGCTTTGTCGCTGAGCCACAACAAAACGTATCAAGAAGAGGCGTTTTGTTACCCGCGATAGTGGAGACGCTTTTAAAAGAGTCTTGCCTTGCCACCGCATCCGTTTCTGCCGCACTCGTTAACTTCTACGCCATCTCCACTCCACATCGCCACTAAAAAGTGCTGCCATCGCCCCCAACCATCGCTTTATCATCGTTGCTTCCGTTGACAACACCAGTGTCAGTGGCATAGTGAGAGACGTATCAGCAGCATCTAACCTATCTTATATCATTTATACTCAATCAGTAATTGATGCCATATTCATTACCGAAATCGGTGAAGTCACAGGGTTAAACAATCCATATAAAAAACTATCAATCCCTAACTATAAATTCTTGCCGTTTGCAATCTTCGCTACTATTACCTCCAGTATTTTTAACACCGTACTGCCACACGTCCTACTACAGATAATCTATATGACATATCCTATCATTACAACCATTATTTACGCTATAAATAGTTACCGCTACATAACCACCATTATACCACCATCAATACTTCTAAATAATCTTCACATCTATCACACTATCAACAATGACACAACCCACTGAACGTTTCCATATCTTCTAGGCAGCAACCGCTCTGTATTCTACTTTTGGCATCCTCTTCCTCCACGAGTGATATCACACTCTCAAGGTTTCCGTATCGTCCCTCCTGCAACCGCTCTATATTCTACTTCTGGCACTTCTTCCTCCACAAGTACCCCCTTTGCTTCCACACCAGCGTGCCACCCCTTGTTACCACTGCCTCGGCGAGTGGTGGCTTCTGCGTAACATCGTCTCGCGGTAGAAGCGACTCATACCGAATAATTATTATTATTGCCATTATCGCCGTCATCTCCGCAATGTTATTTCACGGGACATAAACCCCGGCCCGCGACACGCGGTGCGACCTCAGCCAGGGCTCAGAGCGAGGACTTCGCGAGCCGCGTGGGGGAGGGGCGTGAGGACGCCTGCGATTCTACCTGAGATTGCGTTGTTGAGGCGATTATTTTAACGGCGGCGTAAATACACTGGTTGCGCCGTGGAATGCGTTGTGGTTTAGCAGCGCGGTAGCGCGAGGCGAGAGCCGAGGCGTGTCGTGGGGCGGTTTACGGTGGGTGGGGTGGGCGGCGACGAGAACGGGGGTGGTGGTAGTGAGAGAGGAGAAAGTGGCGACCTGAGATGGGTTGTTCTCGTCGGATGTCGTAGAAGCACTGTTGCGGGTGTCTGGAAGTAACTGACTCTAGTTGAAAGTGGTTGCGGGCGGGTTATAACTGATCATCTGGAGTATTTATCCTCGAGAATACACTACAGAGAAACTTATGTAATACTGCAAAATTTCGATGTCCGTGTATCTGTCTTTGTATCTGCTTGACAGCCTGCCTATCTGCCTGATTATCTGGCCGCCTATTTTTGCTTCTGCATGCCCCTGGACACAACTAGTTCCTAAACTGTTCAAATGATTTTCACAAAAATAGACATTACATGCTCCATCTGGTTAAGGCCGAACATTCTAATTAACTATAGTTACATTACATGAAGCATCGAACACTTTTTTTTCTACTCAATATGAGCAATTTCTATTAACAATTATTGTTCTATTTTGAGAATCAAAATGTGCAAATCACTGAACTGTCAAGCCCGTGAATAGTACCGTGATGTCGTCTGTGCGATATGAGCAACATCGCCTGTTAGAGATCCGCAAGGCGTGCCATTTGCTCGCTCGTACTCGCTCGAGCATTTCATCCTCGAGTACCGCGTCCTTGAGCATCCTGTGCTCGCGGTGGGCGAGCCACGTCGGTGGCGACGATGACGACGATGATTTCCACGTATTAGAGCCTGGGCCCACGCAAGGCCTTGATAGATGAGGGTTCGGGAGCGCAATGCAATCTGGCGTTTCAGTGTGCCGTGGCTTCAAAAGAAAATGAAGAGAATTATGAAAGCTTGCATTCGCCTGGAATGGCGCTCTAGTACAGGCGAAGAAATCCAAAAATAATAAAGTAAGAGAAAGTGACTTCACATATTGATTGTGAAATTCCAAAGACTTTCTTCAGATTTGAGAAGTTTGTATGTAAACGATCATCTTTTTTTGCGCGAAAAAATAAGAAAAACCTTACTTTCTCAGATGTTTTAGCAAACTTCACCTCTTTTATCAGCGACACGTTTTTGTTTTTAAAATATTGGAAAACAAATAACGGTAAACTGTAAAGTGGAATTTGAAAAAAAATTATAGTAATATTAATATTATTTACCTTTGTAAATAAAGTTAATACCATTTGCAAACGGTAACGGAATTTTAGAATTTGCAATGCAATTAACTTGCACAAACTTGTGGGGGTGTATTATTTTAATGTATTATTTTAATTTATTTTGGAAACGTTTCTAATAATTAAGTGGTACCAGAAAGATAATTTTACTCTTTTGTTTGAGCAGCAGCTCGTCATTATGGTACTTTATGCAGAATGATAAAATAAAAAAACACACCAGAAACAATGTATTATTCGTATTTAAATGTTTGAGTTATTGTATAATTTTTGTTTGAAGCGTAATATTTTCTTGCATTGGCATAAACTGTCCCGTTTTTCCTCGACCACATTTCCTTATTTTAGCTCATACAGCCATCGTTCGTATTTTAGCTCATAAATGCTCATCGTCTCATTGGGGCCAACTGTCCTTGAGGCGCCATGATTGTCCCACGTAAGACTAGAGCGCGTCGATCCCCCTTTCACCGAGCATCGGATGCTCGGGTTTGAAGGCCGAGCATATTTCCCTTGATCGAGCAAAACCCTGTCCTACTGGCCTGATGCCTAGCGGATTCTCTGCGAATTTCCGTGATGCTGGAGCAAAATCGTCTCGTGCAGGACTCAACCGCCTGTGGTACAAGAAGAGGATGTGTGAGCGGGAGTTTAAACTACTCCGTGAATAATTGGATCCTTTGTGCAAATTATTTCATATTAGAACTCATTCAGGGGTGGCGAATTTATGTAGACTGTTAGGAAAATAATCTAAGAACATATTTTCATTTCTCTGCAATTGAATTCATGCAAAAATATGTGAAGAGAAATGTTGTTTATAATTATTTCAACATTGATGATGAGTGCATGAAATATATAAAACCATGAGCCAATAAATTTTATTCTTCCTTCTCTTAATGAGTTTATTCTTCACATTAGACATGTTCCAACAACTCATAAAGAAAATAGTTCATGCCTATAGGTAAAATAAAAGTAATTCTTCTTAACTGTCAACAAGACTCATCTTCCGCAATTCAGTAACATTTGCAATGATATGCCAACTACACAATACTAACGCCTCAGGCGTTACTCAGCGCTTCTCGCTGCCGCCATCATGTTCGTAAATGTTTAGACGCGGATGCAGAGTGGCGGGGACATTTCTCCCTGCCTTTGTGCCAGCTTGTTAAATCGTCACGTGCGCTGAGACCGTCTTGCGGCCGGCCCTCGGCCTCGGGCCGCCGGTCGCCTCCTGCGTAGATAAACCCTGCCTCCGCCGCCGCAGGGGTCGTCATATTTAACTGCCATGTCAGCTCGCCGCAGACATGTAACGCCACCTGGTTACGTACTGGGCGACTCAGCAGGCCCGTGTGCCGGCCCCGCGCCCTGGCTGTACGTGCGTATTGCGCTCAGTGGCAACGGAGGCGCCGCCGCCGCCGCCGCCGCCGCCGCCGCCGTCGCCGTTTCCATCGCCCCGCCCCCTATTGCCAGCGGGCGCAGACCTCCGTCTTTGTTCTTGCTTTGCAATAGGATTCTACTTCTCATTATTACCTGATGAATATACTACCGATTTAGATGGATAAGAGCATCAATTTATGGCACTTAAGTGACTCTTCTCATTACTTCTCATTATTACCTGATGAATATACTACCGATTTAGATGGATAAGAGCATCAATTTATGGCACTTAAGTGACTCTGATCGGGGTTAGGATTCGAGTTGGGATTCGGGGTTGGGGCCGTTGGGTTTGAGTCTTGACCGTGGAATTTCGACACTAGCTAGATAGCTAAGTTGAATTTATCCGCTGTCTGGAGGACAATTCTGCCGGTAGACTGCTCGGATTGATACTTTTCTGTGATTTCTCCGATAAATACCTGGTGAATGCTGGAGCAATTCCCCAACAAACGAACCACAGACCATGCCCGATCACTTCTTTCACTTTTGAATCTTATCTTGATCTCTTATTTACACACACACTTACATAAACTATGTTATTACACAAGTTGGGAATAGAGATCTTGTCCCGTCGGTTGGCGGTGCTTCGCTGGTGGGGGAAAATCCACCAGCCGACTTAAAAGTCGGCCCTGGATTCCACTACCTTGCGGCAGTGGAATCCAGGCAGCGACTACCGCCACTTTTCGATGAAAAAGCATGCACTACACTTACGGAAGTGATCATATTAGCAGTTGATGCGCCTGAAAATACAAAATAATGCATCAAAAAATCATTATCCTTCCTATACAGGGTTCTCGGAATATATGTTATAAGCTATAAACGTATAAGGAGAAATTAAGTTCTGACTCAAAGAAATTTAGATTCCTTGGCGAACATCAGTGCATGAGAACCCTATCATTCAGCGACTAATGTGTCATCATTAACTTAGTAATATGAAATTTACAACCGCGTGCTTTTTGGATGTAAGTCAACATTTTCGACTACTCCCTAGAGGATTGTAACATTTATTTTGACACGTTCTTTAGAAATAGGAGAAATAGTATGTGTTCCATGTTCGTTTGTAACACAAGGTTAGAACTTTTCTGGTCGACCATCTAGGCAACTGAATTATCACCCTGCTGGTGAGGAACTGACCTTTTTTTAATCTTTTCAGAACATTCTAAAATAACTCCGCCTGAACAGGGTTTTAAGCAACTTAAACATGTTTTAGGGACATTTAAGATACCTACAGTGGTGATATGTGGAGATTTTCGATTTCGTTCGACGATACGAGTATATTAGAATAACGTTTACTCTGTCTCTTCCTCGAATATTTTAGGAAAGTTCTTAAAACGTGTGCTAGGGTTTCAAGGAACATGTGGTGGTAAAAAGCTGTAAATTTTTCTGCCGTTCCGGCATAACAAGAACCATTACTTCTTACTCAAAATCAAAATTTAAAAAAAAATTTATCGATAGTTTTTTATTTCAATGATTTGAACTTTGGAAATACAAATGCTATGTGTACAATGGTATTATACTTAAAATTTAAATAATATTATTATAAATAATATGTCAATTAAAAATTTTTGCTTCAAATTATTTTCCGCTTTAAACTAAACTAGTAAATTGTATTATCAAATGCGTACCGCCGTTTCGGATATTCATTGGATGAATCGTTTAGTGTGGGAGGTACAAAAATGGTGTAGATAAAACATAAAGTTGGAATGACAGGCTGATGAAACGGGTGGTCACGGGAAAACCTTACCGCAAATCCACTTTGTTCACAATAAATTCCATGGGTCGACCAGGATTTGAAACCCCTCAGTCAAAAATGAAAATCAGCGGTCTCACCACAACACCGCAGGTTCCCCATATGAACGTGTGTGGTGTTATTTCGGCAGTTCTGTCATATTATTTTCACTTCCCCTCTCCTTAGGTACAATCTTCCATAGCGGTTTACTTTCTTCATTAAATTCATCGCCGTCACTAACCACCACGTTAAAAACTAAAATTTCTACTCCCTACCACCTGGTACTGAAGTCTTGTCGCTTTCTATTATGTGTTATTCCTCCAATATCACAAGCCCTAAATACCTATCGGCAGCACTAAACCCAAACCAGAGCGTTGCATTCTTGAACTCAGGTTTCTTCTACTCGAAGGTTTTAGTTGCTCAATTAATCTTCTGAAATTTCTCCGTATTTACACATTTACGTGCATTGTCTCAACAGATAACTTTCCAGTATTAGGAAAAAGTCGCAGTTTTTATTTTCTATTCCACTTTATCTCGTTTCCATTTCTTTGAATTTAATTTCCTTTTTGTTGAACTCGCACGACTATCAGGCAACCGCTTCCTCTTTATTTTATTTCCCACTTCACATCTTTTTGTAGAGTTAGATAATGACTTCGTTTTTTATTTTAAAATAACTATATACGAATGTCCAAATAATTTATTTTAATTATTATTGTCATTTAAAAACAAATTTTAAAGTTATATTATAATATAATTAAATAAGTTATATTATAATATATATTAATATTTCATTGTAATGTACGTAAATTATGTAACGCTATCAAGTTTATTTAAAATACTTGTATAAACAATATCCGTCTTATTTTACTGAATGATGTTTCCAATGTTAACATTGATAAAATTTTCAAGCGTTAATTATTCGATTTTTGGTAAGGTAATCAACAACTTCAATACATGTTGGTGGGGGCGTCCTGGTTAGGGTGAAGCCCCACTAGCCGATGGTAGGTCGGCGCCGGATCTCGCCATCCAGCGGGGGAAGATCACCGTCATCTCCCGAGAAAAAAACACGCATTACACTAACGGGACTAATGACCAGAGCAGTTTACGCGCCCGGAAACACGAAAAAGCAATCAATCAATCCACCAATACTATTGTTTGGCTTACGAATTTTCTTCTCGTCTCAAATTCTCTTGCAAATTGGCTACCTGTACCTTCTTTTGACTATCCTATCTCTCCTACTATCCGTTAAAACATCATAGTGACCGCCGCCAACTGTCCTGCCGATTCCGCCGACAGCAAACCCCTCTGCTCTCTCCAGGCGGCCGCGCGTCCCCATCACTCTGGCTCCTTCCGCCAGGGCGCGGGGCGGGCGCAGGATAATCGGCGCAGACGAACGAGCGCCGGCCGCCGGACTCGAAGCCCGGTCCCTGGGCCGTTGCGGGCGAGTTACGGCCGGCGCCTGCCCCCGGCCTCAGAGGCCCCGGACGGACGCTCGTTTCCGGTCAGCTTGCGTCCCCCTCCGCGCCGGGACACGCGCCGCCGCTTATGTGGGACAGCGCTCCTCGCTTCCAACGGAAGGCCATCACTATATATATATATATATATATATATATATATATATATATATATATATATATATATATATATAGAGAGAGAGAGAGAGAGAGATACATAGATATATAATACCCAGCAGAATAGTTATAACAAAGAACTGCGCTTTAAGGTACTAGAGGTAACAATATTTTGATAAAGATCTAGATTCTCAATAATCAAACTCGTTTTCTGTTCTAAGTAGCTAAGTTTCTAATCTATATTGTTGTGGAATAATTACAAGATATTCACTTTTTCGATTCGTCCAGAACAATTCCTCAAGACGTATTGAAGGGAGTATTTCCTTCAACGATAGAGTATTGTTGTAAATAGATTTTCATTTGTCAAACATCCTAAACTAAGTTCTCGAATGCTCCTGTGCAGAAATTTAAAATGGCTTTCTATCTGCAATAAATGTGAAATTGAGGATTTTAAATTTAATTGCTACAATAATATTGCTGCTACAATGGTGCAAAACGTTAAAGTCCGTCAAAGATTTTTTTATAAACGAAGAAGAAAATAAATTTATGAATTGTGGGAACTGGAATACAAAGTACACAGTACTGTGTTGGACGTGGCCCTCTTGCTGTTCAGAAATTAGGCTAATGATCTCCCGAGTTGACAATAGCATTTCAAGCCTGGAAATTGTGCTTAAAGTTGTGGTGATATATGAGGCGCATTCAATAATTAATTACAGCTTACAACTTTCACTATACACTTTACAAATTCTATAATATATATTAGGTGGTTCTTCACCTTTCGCAAGTACAAAACGAATCACAGAACGTTGTTCAACAAATGTGGGCTTTTGAAGTGAACGTGCCATCGTTGAACTTAATTTTGATGTTAGGAACACAAGAATGCTGATCCTCCAGATGGTTAGAGCTTATCCCAATGATGCCAACTTAAAACCCAAAAATCACCAAACTTGTTCTACCTACTGTTGTTTTCTCCAGACCAATTTTTCTCTTTATTTATTGAATGATGTACGTATAGACTGCAATGAAATCGTAAAATTACAAAAGAATAGTTTCTGTGGAAATCTACACTTGATGTGGAAACGGTAAAGGAATTATTTTCTGCTAATATTGCAAGAAACGTACTAGCGATCTGGTGTTTTGACGTTCCTCATAATAAAACTAGCGGTGCTAAAACAGCTCTATCTCTCGACCATATTTTCACGGCAAATTACGCGAAAATTTCGAAAAATTGTACATGCCCTCATTTCAAAATCTATCCTTAACGAACAGATTTTTATTAAGGGAAAATATCTATGTTTAATATTTTAGTTGTAGTAAGACTCCACAAAAATTTTGAACTTTTGCAATTTTCAAAAAAATAGAGTTATCAACGAACTATGAGACTGCATTCTCTTAAACGTCTTTCCCACTGTCAAACAATAAAATTTAATAAAAAACGATGGAGCCATTTTTTGACTTCATACAAAGTATCCCCCGAAAAGGAAAAGATCTGTTTCAAATTCAAGGGGCCACGACATTAGTCAGTTCGATTGGGAAATATAAATTTTCCAGAACGTCGGCTGAACGGTTTAGCCTTTAGCGTTGTTCACGGGCAGACTGACGGACAGACAGATGTTTTGTCGTCATTCGATTTTTCGGTATCAAGGACTCACAAAATGTGGATTCCGGCTACACCACGTGTTTGAGAAGTTTTTTAAAATTTAGCAACTGGATTTATCAACTTTTTCGTTACCAGGGCCCTATAGTAAGACTTTTTCTTCCGGAAATTTTCAGGTTTTTTCGCTTAACATGACATAACTTTTTTGTCTGGTCCGTACCGATAAAGTAAAAAACTTTCTTTCTGGTGAAGCACATAAGAGTACTCTAGGCCAGACCGCTCAGGAAAGCTCCGCTGTTTGCTGGCCTCCGCTGCGAGCGGTAGGTCCAAGGAAAAGGCGAATGTCGCCATCTTTAGGATATCAGAACCTTTTACTACTCTATGGACCGTGTCTTAATGACTTGAATCTCTTCCACCTCTTCTCTCCTCCCTCCTCTCCTCAACTAAGGTGGTTGGGAAAGATAATAGATAAAGAGGGGAATACGATTGCACGCCACAATATGGTGCAAGTAAAAGAGTTTCCACATCCACGTTATTTACCTCTCATTTGCAAGCGTATTGAAAGAAGTATCTGCAAAGGAATATTATTGCTATTATTATTATTATTATTATTATTATTATTATTATTATTATTATTATTATTATTATTATTATTATTATTATTATTATTATTATTACACGAGCCAAGTAAATCTAATCTATAGTAGATCGTACGCACTATATTTAATTACATTGAAACATACTTGGTACGATTTCTGTTTCTAATTTACACTTGTATCAGAATATCTCCATACGTACATGATATAAGATAAACAAAAACAAAATTCCTAATCCAACTATACAAGCTGTTGTCGTGGGTATAAGAGAGATTTCTGATGCTATTTTTTGTTACAACTATACAAATTAGTCACCTTTGAATGAACAATATTACTGTAGCGGGCCTGGATAGCCGGGGTCATTAAGGCTGTATCTGTCTTGAGCATGGAAGTTTGTTTTGTCCGTACGTGTCGTGATCCCCCTACAGTTACCATTAGGTAATCAATCACAGGGTTCGCTGCTTGACGTAGTAGTGTAAAAGTAGCTTACAAATACTAATGTAACGAATTATATTACTTCGTAAAACAATGTGATCCCACTTTTGGATTCCAAATGCAATTTGAAGTTTTAAATATTGAGAAAAATAATTATTTATGTTTAATAAGTAACTAATTTATTCATTAGCTCTTTCATTTATTCATTTCTTTCTATTTATTTTGATATTTGTTTTAAAATGTTAAGAGATCATGTAGTGTAAAATTATTGAATTTACTTACTTCATTAACATTCATATATATTTGATAATTGATAGTGAGTACTCCCACGTATAGGCTTTATCTTACAGATAAATGAAAACATTAACAAATAAGTCTGAATTATTTTAATGAATAAGAAATGCGCGGTAAAAACTCCTCTTGTATGAGTCTCTACTTCAAAACCTTCCATAAGCCACTTCGTGAATCATGAAAGGGATTACTCTCAATAGAGCTCAAAGTAATCGCCAGAATATACGAGCCGGATTCTTCCCTTCACCATTAACGTATCCACTTGAATGCTACAGACACCTAATCTGTCAGCTTAACGTGAACGTTAATGGTGACCGTCTTCGTAGCAGCGGGTTATCGGTCGGGCAGTAGACAGGCGCGGAGATACTGCGATAATTTCCTCTTACGACACTTTGCCCTCTCTCTCCTCCCAGCACAGCCCCGTAGCGCAGTGTTAACGACTCTTCTGTCAGAGCAGGGCCTGTAGCCGGGATTAAGGCCCAGGCAGACGCCAAGCCCTCAGCGTTGGCGATGGAAGCTCCCGTGTAGCTCTTTTCCCCATAAAACAACTGCCGTCCGCTCGGGCGATTTACTCGTCGCTTTTTCTTCAACCTCGTTCTCTCTCCCTGAGTGTTCCGTCTTGCTCAAGGCACTAATTTGTCCGGCGATTAAAAACCTAATAACGTAGTAACCCATCTTTGGTGAGATTTCTTTTGAAGCTGCTTCCCTTTCTTTGCTCATCTTTATCTCGTGGATCCCGTGCTTCAGAGATTCTGTCTTGAAATTATTTCTTTAAGTTTATTTAATGTTGTTTAATGAAGAATTCCTAAAATTTTTAAAACCGCACTGCTGGAGAGATGGAAATAGATCCTTGAGTGAGGCGGGATCTAACACTGTCAATGTTTATTCTGCGTCCACTTCTCTTTTGGATCTGCGACTTGTGACCTCGTCATACCAAATGAACTCCGGAAATATCTCTCCTTAGGACGTCAAGACTTTAATTTTATATCTGATTGCTACACGGGAGGTGCTCATTCTTGAGTCCACAATACTTACAATATTGCTATTTCTTCGGCGAAACTATTCGATCTGCTATTTCTTTGGCATGTTCAATCTTTTCAATTCACGTAGTTAAATTTGTACAGTCGGCTATAGATAACAATTTGCTGTTCCTCTTAATGTCACATGTCATGGTAGTGTTTAAAGTTTAATATTCTCAAATTATGAAAATGGCAATCTTCCAACCCAAACAGGGTGCTCACTGATAGACAATTTATCTCCCAATGAAGGTCATACTTTAACATTTTTTACAAATAGATTGGTGACAGCAAATAATACAAAATTTTGTACATTTTCATTCTCTGGTCAGAGAATCTAAATTTTTGAGATTTTGTATCTTCATGTGTTTAATTATCGGTCTGAGAAGTTACCTTCCCCAAGTTCCCGTATGTTTCGCAGTTCTAACTCTTGAAGCTATCGCTTTGAAACCCTTAATACAGAATGCTCGTGGAACGTTACAAATAAATGTGTGTTGCCATTATTTCAAGGAAGGAAAATATTGGGTGTTCAAGAATTGCTCGTG
This sequence comes from Teleogryllus occipitalis, assembly GCA_011170035.1. NCBI lineage: Eukaryota > Metazoa > Arthropoda > Insecta > Orthoptera > Gryllidae > Teleogryllus > Teleogryllus occipitalis. The sequence goes on from BLKR01003408.1 coordinate 143,188, forward strand.
GTATGTAAACTTTCCCTAAATTCCCAGAAAAATTAAATTCCCCAACCCTCAATTTCTGTCCCAACAAGATCTCACACTCCTTCATCTTGAGGAAAGAATGAATAGATAAGTGTGACTGACACCGTGTTGTGTCATTTCATAGCAGTGAACACTGGAGACAAGAAAACGGTAGTTTTGGGCGCCTCAGTGGGGCCAAGGATTAACAGTACAGAAAACTTCAGCCCATGACGGAGTTGCACAATGGGCACGTTCGCAAAGTCCTAACACTAAACACAATCACTACGACAACAAACCTTCTAGTATAATCTCCCTGGTTCCTCTTTAGGTTTCAGTCATCATCAAAATCTCTGCATTAATCACCTCAATCACACAAGTGCTCTCAAACCCCAGTCACACTTACCAGTAATACGGTTTTGTCCGTTTCCACAACTCAGAATTACTTCATCTTCATTCGATTTCATCACCATCCCTCAAATAGATTCCATCGTATTACTAAACAGATTGAACGGATCCATACTGGAGCTATCAACATGTCGCTGATAATGTAGTTATATTGCTTTTCCTTTTCCCTTCAGAATCATCGACGGAGATCGTAAGACTTCTGACATGACTTTAAATGCAATTTTCAACACCTGTCTCAAATACATTTTATTATGTTTAACAATTTAATCGAAACTCATGTACACGTTTATGTTCATTAAACGTAACTTCCACATTTATTACTGCCGGGGTTGGCGCAGGGGCTTGGCGCCTGTCCAAGTACAGGAAACGGGTGGTTGACTTTCTCGTTCCACCATACACTCCATATGAACCACCCCATTCCCAAGTATCCCAATTTCATTTATCCCTCATAATAATGTTTAATATTCTCCAAACGGCGGAAGACAAAGACCAACCACAGGACCGGGAGCGGTAGCTCAGTGCATCAACTGATGTCACTGCAGCGCCTCTGACAGGGAGGTCCTAGGTTCCCACTCCCCACGGCGGCAGGATTTTCGACACGCTTTCTAGCTAGGTCGAATTCAGTCGCTGTCTGGAGGAGAATTCTAGCGGCCGGCTGCTCTGATCGGTAGTTTTCCGTGGTTTCTCCGATCAAACCAGGCGAATGCTGGAGCAGTACCCTACCAAACGGGCCACGGACCGCGTGATCTGTCCTTCCTCTTCCTTGTCTTATCCTCTCCCTTTACACACACACACTGACATGCACTACACTACCACATATCCCGGGAGACGTGTCGGGAGTTAAGAGGTTGTCCCGGCTGGGGCGGTGCCCCGCTGGTGGGAGAGTCCTGGTTAGGGGGAAACCCCACTAGCCGACGGTAGGTCGGTGCCGGATCTCGCCATCCAGCGGGGGAAGATCACCGCCATCTCCCGCGAAAACAAGCATGCAGTACACTAACGGGACTAATTACCAAAGAAGTTTACGCGCCCGGAAACACGAAAAAATCAATCAATCAACCAACTACTGAAATCACTTCCCAGTAGGAAGATTATAAAGGCTCGTAAATTAATGCAGGAGCTCGTCAATCACTACCATCACAATAGAATTGGGAAAAGCCATAGCACTGTTCTGATCAGCCTCGTCACAGGGGTGTTCCTAAGAATGTCTCGCCGTGCCGGCAACCATGTCTCCGAGAGCCTTCAAGTGTGCGGTGTGGCGAACGACCGGCCGCAGCCCTGGCAAAGGGTGGCAGGGGGCGGGGCAGTAAGTGGGAAAGCCACTCGCGCGCGCTCGCCCGTCCCGGCATCAAAGTTTCATTGGTACAGGCCTCGGGCCGCCCCAAGCCGTGGCCCGCCCCGCACCGATCTGACCCAGCGCCGAAGGCAAGTTCCCTCTGCCCGACCGTCTCCATCGCCAGCCCGCTTCCCTTCATGGGCCGCTTGATCTTTTATTTGCCATCTATCGCCTACTTTCCCTACATTGTCCGTCTTCAATAACCCGCTTTTTGTTACCTATCAATTATCTTCTGCCCTTTAGATGAAATTCTCCATCACCCGTCTTCGATGACCACCCTTCTCCATCGCCATCACCCGCCCTCCATCACCTCTTCTTCATCCCCCGACCTCCATCACCGACTTCCATTACCCGACCCCCGTCACCCGACCTCCATCACTCGACCTCTACCCGATCTTCATGACCCGACTTCCATTTGCCGACCTCCATCACCCGTCCACGATCACCTGGCCTCCATCGCCCGACCTCCATCGCCCGACCTCCATCACCCGAACTCCATCACCCGAACTCCATCATCCGCTTTCCGTCACCTGCCCACTATCTATCATCCATCTGTCAGCGCCCACAGACAATCCGCCATTGCCCTCTTTCGTCCTCTGTAGTTCATTAACCGATCTCACTCGCTATCGTCTGCCATCGAATCGTCCATTCTTTCGACATAACCCACTCATCCCCTCCCGGCCTGCGGTTGTCCCCATAGCAGGTCTACTGTAGCCCGTTCGTTGTTATCCCCCTCCATTTGCCCGTCGCCCGTTTCTATGAAATCATTTTCTGTCACCACAACCCCATCTAGCTAAATCATACTCTTTCAGTTCCGTCACTATTTCTCACTCCATCACTCAGTTCCATCCACCCGCCACGACTCTTCGTTATTATCTTTTATTATCTGCCCACATCACCTTCTTCTATCGGTCTCTCCCTTCACAAAACACACCCATGACTATCAGCTGAAATCTTCTATTACTTAATCTTCCCTTCTCAGGAACCCTTAGTTATGGCCTGCACACCAACACCATGAGATCCATCATCAAATGGAACTCTCCCACCCTGTATCATCCAACGGTCACCACCCCCACCTGTAAGAACCAATCCATACATATCCTCTATCCTCCTCCATTCCTCCCCTCTTCCATTGGCTTGCACACACCTTGCCCTTTCGCCCTTGTCGGCCTCCTCTTCCCCTGCCTGCCCGTCCGCCAGCCAGTCGATGGCCTCTTGGGCTGCAGGGAGTCTGCACCTGAATCTCGGTCGCATGCAACATTCATCGCGGGCCGTCGGCCGCATTATCGACGTCGGCCCTTCTCTGCTCTCGGACCTCGTCTGGGGGGCCCCGTCTCGCGCCGTCCAAAGGCGTTCTCCGCGCACGCCGCTGCTCGAGTTTCTTGGTGGAGACACGCTGTCTGGATTTAGAGAGATGTACACTCGTTTCACTCATGAAAGACGTGAACAAAATAGCAGAAATCGGAATTATTTTATTATAATCATGGGTATCAAAATGTATCAAGATTTCAGCAATGTTTTTAATCGCCAGCGTCTCTTATACTTCGTTCTTTCCTGCGTATTATGTTATTTGTCCAAATCGTTTACTCAAGTACATATTTCTGCAAGTAGAGTTTTTAGAACCTACGAACTAGTATAAAGTTACAGGCAATTACATTTGTGCATTAATACACTATAACTTAAAATTGTTCTGAAATACCAGTAATAATAATAATAATAATAATAATAATAATAATAATAATAATAATAATAGGAATAATAACAACTATCATATTTTTTCGGCTCTTTTCCGACTTATACAAAATTTTTATTTAGAACTTCCCACACCTGGTAATCTTTATAGATTTTCTTCCAATCTATGCTTCTTTCTTCTGCGGTGTAGTCATCAAGTATATTTTTAAAGTAGCGCTTTTTATTTCAAACGTTTTCACTTGTGAAAGACGTGAACAAAATAGCAGAAATCAGAATTATTTTATTATGGTAATGGGTATTAAAATGTAGCAAGATTTCAGGAATGTTTTTAATCGCCAGCGCCTCTTATACTTCGTTCTTTCCTGCGCATTTTGTTCTTTGTCCCAATCGTTTACTCAAGTACATATTTCTGCAAGTAGAGTTTTTAGAACCTACGAACTAGTATAAAGTTACAGGTAATTACATTTGTGCATTAATACACTATAACTTAAAATTGTTCTGACATAGCAATAATAATAATAATAATAATAATAATAA